>JZLH01S0618435.1:0-16707 GCA_001188425.1 Eucidaris tribuloides
TCGTTATCAATTCAAAACAGGTCTATAGTAAAACTATATTGTACGGTTCACTGCATGATTATTGTGGTTCCCCTCAAATTCAAAATACAACTTGAAATGATTAAATTGCCTCAAGATTTGTTTTTACAATCACACATGGGATACCTTGCATATAATTTCTAGTAAAATTTCAAGTTCTATAAAGAATACAGAGTATAGATTTTGGGTAAAGATATCTTTATTGCATGGTCCGACTTTAAAATTATTCCATTCCCTTCATATGTCCTGCAGGATTTCACGTAATGACATTTCCCTTCAAATTGGTCATTTATCATCAATTTCTTTGTAAATGTGGCTTGGACTTGCCTTGCTACCAACTGGATGCCAGCATTTTTTCTTCTAGGCACATCAGGATTGAAATCTTTACAGTTCTTCCTTCAATAAATTTCAAACATCCACCATAATTTTTGGCCCATCCAATAACCTCACCTCATTATTAATCCATTGCCTCCAGGATTCTTTAATTCCCATATAGTTAAAGGGGAATGAAACTCAGACATCTGCTTGCATTCAGAGAATAGATAACAATAAGAGAAAGAAACTGGTGAAAGTTTGAACAAATTTGACTGAACCGTTCAAGGGTTATAAATGTTCAAAGTTTACTTAATCCTTGTGTATAGAGGATTCTTAAATTGGCAACTCTACCACTTTGTTAGATGAAAGTGCGGAGAACTCCCCATTGGCTTTGTACACAAATTTTCACTTATTTTCCTTTTTTATGAAATATCTGATTGCCTCTTGCTTGTTGTAGAAGTATGTCCCAGCAAAAATGATTGTACATGTTTTCTGGAAGAGTTTGATTACCTTCACAACTAACATTTCAGAAAAACGTAAATTTGTGAAAATTTGTGTACAAAACCAATGGGGAGTTCTCCACACTTTCATCTCAAAATGTGGTAGTGTTGCCAATTTAAGAATCCTCCATATATAAGGATTATGTGAACTTCGAACATTTATAACTCTTGAACGGTTCAGTCAAATTTGTTCAAACTTTCACCATTTACTTTCTCTTATTGTTGTCTATTCTCTGAATGCAAGCAGACGTCTGGGTTTCATTCCCCTTTAAGATAGGGTACATCCGGATCCCATAACCAACAGGCTAAACTCTACCTCAACAGAATAATAGCTTGTCATCAGGTTGAACATGACAAAAATCTACTCAAGTTTGGCCAAATACTTACAATGAATAAACCAGTTCATAGTTTTTAGATGGAAGAAGTCACCCCATACTACCATCTATCCATATATCTTTGAAGAGTAGATAGCTTTTCGAGTGATGCATCTGAGAGTAACCATTTCTAAAAGTGATGGACTGCATTAACCTGTTGCCACCGAGATTCTGGAAATCCCACAGATTAAACACAGGGCGCATCCAGTTCCCATAGCCAACAGGTTAACTGCTTTTGTCACACACTTTTCAGAAGAATACCTTCACCTGTACATTCCTAAACAGAAAACTTTGAGTATGTATTATTTATCACATAGCTGTCACATTAAAGGCAGTGGATCTCATTTGCAAACATCCCCGCAGACCAGGAAAAGATAACCCATGCCCTTAGGCTATTGATGAAGGGCATGTCTGTGAAATCTGGGGGAGAGCAATTGCTTAGAATTTGAAAAATGCGAAAGAAAAAAAATAGCCGTTTAGTGTACGTTCTATGGCAGGAGTTTTTTCCTCGCGAGAAAAAAAATCAAATCAGAGTCTAACGGTCACTAGAATTCCACTAAAACTGAATTTCTCGCTCCTATATTTAGCTAGAGGTTCCCAGATAGCATTTACTTCTGAATGCCATTGTATTTACACAATGTTAATTTTAGGCATGCAAAAGAGATCCACTGCCTTTAAACTATCCACTATTTCAAATGTCTTCTAACACGGGCTTCAAACAAATGATCTTCATTCTACACATGTGTAAATGGTAATTACGAAATGGTTTATTGTGTGACTGGCCAATTTGCCACACCCACTCACCTGCCCCCATGGACCATGTCAATGCCCATACTAATCTAACCACTCACCTGCCCCCATGGACCATGTCAATGCCCATACTAATCTCAATCAGCTTGTCTTTCTCAGCCTGTACCAGCCTCAGGTACTGGTCCCCCAGCAGATCCTTCACCTGTTTGTTCTTGACATACTTGCAGCCAAAGATGGGGTGACTCTCATCAATTTCCTGGAAAGACACAATAAAGCAGGGTAATAGTTACAAGAAATGGCTGCATAAACACCATAACATATCCTCAGTTGTCCAGCAGAAATGGGCATAGCATATGTTCCCGGCAGAAAGGCCGTAATAGCAAAGTTTCTCTTATTTGAGAAATATTGCCTTACTTGATAATTCAATTCAATTTCATTTTATTTCCTCAGATAAAAACAACAAGAATACAAACAAACAATATACAACATTAAACATAATGTAACATTTTATCATGAAACATTAATTGAGGGGAAACAGCCAAAAAGAGATGAATCCTTATGGTGAGGCCGACCCACAACATAATATAATATGAAAACATGCGAAAAAATGCAATTACAAAAAAAACTCTTAAGAATAAATATGAGCAAATAAACTAATCAGCTACATGTACACTACAAACAAATACTCAAACAAACAAATAACAAACATCCAACAAACGATACAATGCCATTTACATTTTTGAAATACATTCAATTAATTGTTGTCTTCTAATAAAAACCTTTTGAATTTGCACTTAAAAACATTCAAAGTATTTACATTACGAATGACTTCCAGTATGGAATTCCAAACGACTGGACCTTGGTGAAAAATTGAGTTTAAATACAATGATGTCCGGACTTTAGAAAAGTGAAACTTATTAGCATTCCTGGTGGGGTATGTATGGATAGTACTGTTTAATTTAAAATATTGCACAAGAGAAGAAGGTAAACTATCTTTATAGCACTGATACATAAAAATACCCAATTGATATTGCATTGAATCATGTACAGGCAAGATATTTAGGGAACGAAAAATGGGTGGCGTATGTGCTAAAAAATTGCACTTAACAGATTGATGGAAGGTTCTAAAAATACCACACTACTTTGATTTCATGTGAAAATAGCCAGCGGTTTTCAAGTTAGAGACAATGTAGTGTTGAGGCCCTTCTGCCGGGAACATATGCTAGGGCCCTTCTGCTGGACAACCGACGATATTACATATTGCTTTCTTGATTTGCATGTCAGTACTATGGTTCCTAGCACAAAAATTACTTAAAATTATTTGGAATAAACTGAAATAATTCTGGGGCCTATTGCATAAAATTTTAACCAGACAAATTTCTCCGGCTAAACATGAAAACTCTGGTTAGTTTGATTTTACCATTTATTTTGCCATAGGATAAAAACTCTGGTTAAAATAACCTGAGATTTTCTCTCGTTAAAGTTTTATGCATTAGGCCCCTGGTGTGGACATCTATACAATTTTTTCCTTCAATCAAGATGTACAATGCGCATTTTAATCAATAATACAGAGCTAGCTGTTAAAACATTTGGAATCAAATACAAATTTGTGTTTGTTACAGCACATAATTCAAGTTGTTTGTTACAACACAGATTTCAAGTCTTACACAAAAATAAATAGAATACAGAAAACGTTATTACAGACATTACTCAAAAGTGATTCAAGATCAACACTGATAATTCAATTTCTTTAGTCCTCACAGGAATTGAACAACATGCACACAAGCCTTCTGCAAAAAAAAATAAAAATACTTTTCCTAATATCTAAAAAAAAAAATCAGTGGATATGTTTGAATTACCTTGCTAAGTTATGACAATCAAAACAAGCCTCATCTTCATCTATTCAAACCAAAATTTCTGGCATCAATTATCTTGATTTTATAAAGTCTAACCTTTGCTATTAACATAGTAACTGATCATTGTTTTAATTTAATTTCAACATCCTCATCATTGTATTTATTCTTGTTTCCACAGTACCAAAGTGTAGTATTAACTTCAAGTGGAAAGGTAACTCAATATAAATAAGACCCATACTTTTTTTGTTGCCAAGTGAATTAACAACACTAAAACCAAAACTAACCCAAAATGCACCCTTTATATTCTTAAATATTAATAACTACATTGATATTAGAAATATCTTCATACTCGTTTTCTCATGGTGAATGTTTCCTGGTTAGAAAAAAAAAGGTGGATGCAAGAACTTACCTTGATTCCTTTTTTGGTGGGTTTGACCGATATTTTTGCTCTCTCATAGTAGGTCTGACGAATGCACTGTCGCACTAAAGGATCATGAGCAATCTGGAGGGCTACCATATAACGAGCTGCCTTTAGAACATTCTCCTCAGTTTGGAATTTCCTGAAATACACAATTAAACAATAACTTACAAAACAGAAAACAGTCACAAGAAAGTGTTCTAGAATGTCAAGATGCAGTGGCCATGTTGTATGTAGCAAGACACATTCTTCACTTAGTTTGTGTAAGTGCCAGAAAATGTATTTCAATACCTTTCATATTTCACATAATTGACTAGAATTTATTTTTACCACTTTAACTTTGAATTACAGCTGTAAAGATCTTTATGAATACAAACTATCTTTGGGACACGCTTGACAGATTAACAATTTTCATGACAGACATCAATTCTGCCAAAAATAACTTCTTATTATTAAATCAGTGAAAACCAACCCAACCCAAATCATGTGACAATAGACAACCTCTAAGTAAAAAGAAGTTACAAAGCCTTTAATGAACTATACAACATTACAATTAATCTAAATATTTAACCTGTAAAGTTAATGAAGCTTTTCCATCGATGGCTAGGATTGAGTATGACTGCTCTCCATACATTCCTTCAAAATGAAACATTTTATTCGTGGAGGGGCTAAAATTTGTCATAACATTTATCACTACGAGTCCTGTTTTAACCTAGAGTTGATAACAATAATTTCCATTATAATTGCTGTCCTGTAGGACATTCATAAAAGTATAGCTGTAATGTTATTCCAACACATCAATCATTCAATTCTCTTTTTTTATAGTTTATTTCAACTTTCAATGAAACAACACTGGACACAAAATACTACATCCTCACTTACTAATGGTACATGCCAGTTAGCATTAATATTTAATACAAAGTGGGAGATTCTACTTGTATTTGGGGGTCAACAATACTCACTTGCTGGTATACTCTATGGCTGTGTCAAACGGTTCTGCAGGGTGCTGCTCGGGGTCATGCCTCTGGTAGTTATCCCTCAAATTCTCCCCAAACTGCTCTGGTGTCAACCCAAATTTACTGGCCAGTCCATCTGGAAGAAGGTGAGATAGCCCATGTTATTTTATTTCAAGACACTATATAACATTGTGAAAGACTCGTTTAAAAAATTGTCAAACTTTGCTATCTGACATATCTGACAGTGTTTGAATAGACCAATAAACACCCTAGAACACAAAAGTTCAGACACTTATGCTGAGTTATGCTGTTACTGGTAAAATACGTGCAGATACAAATTGCCACATGAATTATTCTCAGCCGATTTAAAAATCTGCAACTCAGGAGTCTATGGGAAAAACTGGTATGGTCTTTCAATGATTTTTACTCTTTTAAAACACTTAATAATCATTTTGAACTGTAATTTTTTCAGGGCTTCATTTGTAGACCTTATCAAAGACACTTCTAGCATGGGAAATCATGTAGCTCACATTTTTAAATGGAAAACATTGTTATACAGAGCCTTTAATCAGATTTGTCATATCAACATGTATTCATGTTTTACTTCGAAGAAAATCTCTCTCCCAACTCCATTCTCCACTATCACTGAATCCTACAAAACAAAGTATAGTATACCATCTTCAGTTATTAAGACACTTCTACCGGAGCTGCCTCAAAGCATCTCAACCACAAGAGGTATTCTCACCTAACCAGATACATTTATCATTCCCAGCCGGAGAGAGGTGATGTAGATGATGTGTCTTACCCAGGGACACAAATATTATGGTCATATTAAAAAAGAACATCTCTCAATGGAGAAGGTACGGCCAAATCCTTCGTGTCACACCCACATATATATAAATATTCATAATAATTGTATGTGTCCTGAATGACTTATTTACCAAAACTGCATTGTCAAATTGTTTTGAATGCAAAAAAGTAAGGATGGCATAATAAAACCCTTTTAGTTAAATTTTCATCACAAATCAGTTTACTTTACAATCTAAGTGCCATATAATTAGCATAATTAATGACCAATAATTATTCATAATTTTTATCCAAAAATTGAACAACATATTCTTGTAGATTGCATGAAGAAGATTATGCATGCCAAGTTTGATGTCAATTGCACTCGGTGTAAGTGAGATCCTAGGGGATGGAATCCTCCCCTCCCCCAGTCTTTTTAGACTCCATTTAGGGTTAAACCTAACACTGCCACTAAAAATAGTGACCCACAACATGCCAACAGCTACACAGATCCAAATGAATCCTGTAAGTCTCTTTCCATTTCACATGGGCTAGGACTCTACTTAAGAACTCATGGTACTGACTGGTCTGTGTTGTAAGTCAGTCACTCTCAATTTTGGTCAAAATCAGTTGGAGCCTGGATGCCCAATTCCCAGGCATGGAGTTAGTGAAACAATATTCATGTCTAAAACAATACCCAAAGGTCATGAAAACTTGCTGCTTCAATAAAAAAATGTATGATTATCAATACCAAATTCACAACAATTTTTTACTATCAAAGAGCAGTTGTATTGTATGCAAATTAGTAGGTTGCAAGTACCATCTATGTAAATTAGCAGGTTGCAAATTACATTTATGCAAATTAGCAAGTTGAAATTTATATCTAAGCAAACTAGCATAGCAGGTTGCAAGCTACATCTATGCAAATAAGCATGTTGAAAGGTACATCTATGTAAATTAGCAGGTTAAAAGTTACATCTATGCACGATTACAGGTTGAAAGTTACATCTATGCAAATTAGCATATTGAAAGTTAAATCCATGCAAATTAACATGTTGAAAGTTACATCTACGCAAATAAGCAGATTGCAAGTTACATCTATGCAAATTAGCAGGTTGAAAGTTACATCTATGCAAATTGTATATATCCTCCTCCTCACCTAGCCCAGCATCTTGACACAAGGCATACATGGACTTCCTGCTGGCCTGTTTGATCTCATAGCTGGTCACTCCTGTATCCTCATCATCATCCTCATCAGAAGCTTCCACTTCCATCTCTTCCTCCACGTCCGTCTCCTCATCCACTTCTTCCATCTCGTCCTCATCCTCTCCATCCTCCTTAGCCTCTCCTTCCTCCTTATCTTCCCCTTCCTGTTTCTCCCCTTCCTCCTTTTCTTTATTGTCTTCATCATCTTTTTCCTTGGTTTTGCCTTCCTCGTTCTCATCCTCCTCATCATCTTTATCCTTGGTTTCACCCTCCTCAAATCCATCATCAACCTCCTTTTTCTCTTGTTCTTTTTCATCTTCATTCTCTTTCTCCTTCTTCTCGTTATCACCATCCTCATCCTCATCATCATCATCATCGTCCAATATTCTCTTCTCCTTTTTGGGTGACTTCTCTTTCTTCTTCCGTCGCCACCGTTTGACCATGACCTTTCTCTTCACTGTTATGATTTTTGTTTTCTTCTCCTTTGGTTTTGCTTTTAGACTGTTATGCATCTTTGGCAGTTCTCGTCCATAGTACAGCAAAAAGTGCATGTACACATCTTTCAGACTTTCTGTAGAATCCACAGCATCTAACCTAAAAGCAGATAGACAGGAATTTACATACATGGGACTAGGCGCAAGGAGAGTAACTTTTTGTATTATTATCATTCTAAAGCATCTAATACCCTGGATCATTTTAAATATATTTGAATGACGTTTTTCTTGCAAAATTGATTTTTGAGAACCAATAAAACCTCTTCTATTTACGAACCTTAGATTGTAATTCACTAAGCCAATTTACTACATAATTAATGAACTGAACGGTATTACTTATTCTGTTTTCCCATTTGATAATATCTAGTATGTTATTTACACTACTTACTTGTTTATGTTTAGGTATACTAATTATAAGTTTTAATACTTATATCTAATTAAAACTATAATTATAATGTAATTGATGCCATGTCCGTTATGGAGATCAAACTAGCTTCGGCAAAGGCAAATCATTTATTTTAGATACAATACATAAATAAATTAAGACATGAACTAATTCAATTTTATTTCAAATAATGATTACAGACCCTTCATTTATACCGCAGAAGGAAACAGAACTTAACGGATCTAAAAATCATGTTCATTATAAACACTGTAAGTACTCCCATCTCACCTTTCCAAGTCCTCATTTGAAAGTCCTCTGAAGTTTTCTGGCAGGGGATCATCGATGTCACGGGGTGCTATCACCGTATCAAACTGATATGTCTGCATTTTCTCAAACAGCTTTCTGAGATTGGCTTTTCTCTGCTTCAGTTGGCACCACTACACAGGCAGAAATGGGGAGATATGGGTGCATTACTTCAAATTTATTTACTCTTTATTGTGCTTCAGTCATATATCCTCGCATCTCATATTGCTATGTGCGAAAGTTCCCACACAACACACTCAATATTTCAAATAAGTGGTATCATAGTTCTTTTGGGGAGGATAGACTACACAAGATTAAAATACATGTACTTTTTAAGACTTGTTCATTCATTTTGCGGCATTCATTAATAGTGGTTCTTTGATATAACAGAGTGATGAACAGTTCATTCGCATAATATTAATAAAACATATTGTGAAATAATCTGCCACTTATGGATGAGAATGATTGATACAGAGTGAAACCCAAGGGGGCGGGGAAGGGGGTTTGTTTGTTTGTTTGTTAACAGTATCACAGGCACACTTTTACATCTAGCCCTATGAAATTTTTACACGTTTCAAAGAAGAAAATGCTAAACCAAGTTCAATTTCTAAGGTCATAGATCAGGTATCAAGGTGAATTCCATCTGTTGGGACAGGTTGTCGACACAGTTGGTAATCGAGGGGATAACTTGTCCCATCTGATGGGACAAGTCATCCCTATAGTTGTTTACTGGAGGGACACTCCGTCCCATCTTTTGGATAAGTCATCCATCTGTTGAACAAGTCATCCCATCTGGTGGACAGGTCGTCCATCTGATGGACAAGTCGTCCCATCTGTTGGACAAGTCGTCCATCTGTTGGACAAGTCGTCCATCTGTTGGACAAGTCGTCTGTTTGTTGGAAAGGTCGTCCCATCTGTTGGACAAGTCGTCCATCTGTTGGACAAGTCGTCCCATCTGTTGGACAAGTCATCCCATCTGTTGGACAAGTCGTTCCATCTGTTGGACAAGTCGTTCGATCTGTTGGACAAGTCGTTCCATCTGTTGAACAAGTCGTCCCATCTGTTGGACAAGTCGTCTGTTTTGTTGGAAAGGTCGTTCCATCTGTTGGACAAGTCGTCCCTACAGTTATTTAAATGTCAGGTTGTCTCATTTGTTGTTCGGTTAAGGAACAGGTCGTCCCTGTGGTATTTGGCGGAGATACTTGCGCTCTCTGAGCACATTTATAGTTCTACATGTACTCTTCTGACTATTACTCTGTATCTTACCTTTTCATCCCAATGATACACTTTGTACAGATCATTGAAGTTCAGCTCAGGTTCAACATACTCTTTCCGGTAGAAGGCAATGAAAGGAACCTACACAAGTGAGCAATGCACAGAAACAACATTGTTACACCAGTTCTGTTTGTTAATCAAATGTTTACATGCAAACTCATACCCATAAAATGACATGTTGAATTACTGCCATTTTCCATGTTCTCCCACTTTCTCTATCAGCACTGCTGCCCTATGATCTTGAGATTGATCCAAATGAAATAGGAAACTGTTGTGTTTAAGATTTAGAGAACATTTTAAATTTTATTGTTTGTATTTACATGATTTATGTTGGTAAATAGATGACAAACAGATTTTTTCCTACTTTTTAAACCTATTTTCATATTCTCCTCTGAAATCTGTAAATTGTCCTGTCTTTTTTCTACGTTTAGCGAAAATGTTTACTTTGTTTTTTTGGTATTTTCATAATTTATAATGGTAAATGGATGAGAAATACATTTATTTCCATATCTTAACCATGGTAACAAGAGAAAATCAGACATGTATAAGTCCTTGTGACCTTTGAACTCCTAATAATCGTTCATGCTTGTATCCTCCTCTGAAATCTGTCCTTTGCTGCTGTTTTCTGCATCACATGGAAATTATGGTAATAATACTCTGGCCATCTTACCTCAAAATGTTGGTTTCTCATGAAGTGTAGAGCTTCCCTGATCTTCTTCTTTGTCTTTGGTGGTTTTCTTTCAAACATGTTAGACCCATAGCCTCCCTCAGCCTGATCACCAAACTCCTGTCAGCCAAAACAAATGATAATATTCATTTAGACATTATTAAATTACATTTGAATTTATATATTATTTTCAATTAAAGGTAAATGATATGATTGGGGATGGTCTTCAACTTGGGGTGAAACTATTCTAGAATCAAGTAAACTGTGCAAGGATTCTACTGAGAAAATTTTGTAGTTAAAATTTGACTCATTCTAAAGTTACTTCTATCAGTATGCCCAAATCTATTGTGTAGCTCTCAGTCTCCATGGCATCTAATTCCATCAGGCCCTGATAGAAACAAAATGCTAGTGTGTTCATGCTTGATTTGGCTTAAGTAAACAAAGTTACATCCTTCCAGCCAGGAGATGTACTCCAGATGGTGTATCCATTGTATATCTTTCAACCAGTTTCATTGGAGAGGCATTTTTTACTTCTCCCAATCAAGTCACTGCCCTTTTACTTCCAGCATAGTAGTGCATAGCTTATAGGACTTAAATTGGGTAAAGAGTGCATATTCATGGTCTAATTCAAGTTGGTTGTTATTGATACTTCATAGCAATTTCATTTTTTAAAACAGAGATATGTCATGAAATATGATGGAAATGTATGTTGACAGTCTCTACAATCTTCATCATGTAAAAACTCTATTAGTCTCTATTCCAGTAGACATTAAAACAGTTAAAAGACCCCCCCCAAAAAAAAAGAATCCAAATGTCCCCTTTTATATTTCCATAAATTAGATTATCATTATACAGTGCGTCTCAAAAAAAATGGTCCAATCAGAAATTATTTTTTTAGAATATGAAATTCATAAACAACCTAGTCAAGTTGGGTATCATCATAAAGCTAAAACAACATACTTTCCAGTGCAATTTATTTTATTTCATTTGGTTGTGTCAATCCTAAGATATATTAAATTTTTCTGCAATGATGCGAAATCGCATTTGTCCCAGTATACTGTATGTGCCGCACATGTGTATGCAGTTTCTGCATATTGTTTAACAAAGAAACCCCAATGAGAGTGTGAAAAGCATTGTGTAATCATAGCTTTTGACTTATAAAAGCAAATTGAATGAAACTAGGTTCATCAGAAAGAAAATTTATTCTGCTTTAACATGATACCAAATGCACATACCTTTTGAGAAAATTACATACCTTAAATATTTTTCTCCCGATCGGACCATTTTTTTTTTGAGACACACCGTATACATGTGAATCACGTCACACATATAAATATGACCCACTTTAAATATGTTTGAATGAGATCTACAACAAAAACCAAACAAAAACAAACTCCTAGGTAAAATTGTTTATTTTGCACGATTGTTTTCCTTTATTTTACAGATTTTTATTTGTTGCATTTGTTCCCCTTTATATTATGACTTTTGCATCTTTGCCTTGTTTAAGTGAAATAGCCATGTGGTATTCTTCTCTTGCCTACTACTGATTTGGTAGTTTCACAAACCTGGTTAGAAACAGATGGTGTCAGGAAGGCTTGTTTGTAGATCCACTCCGATTCTTTCTCCAGTTCTTGATCATCAGCTTCTTGCATAGGTACAGTCCTCAGCTATAATACAAACCAGAAGAGAAGAGTCAATATCCAAAACTGTTGGGGTTTCATGCAACTTACTATCTACATGAAATTGATTTGATAATAATGTAAGAAACTACCTAATGAAAATATTTCAAAATCAAACTAAATGGTGTGGATATAGTAAAATAAAGAAACATATTTACTAAGTGCTACCAATAAACACTTTGCAAGGATTTCAAAGTAGAAATACACTATACTCATCTTTAATTATGTTGGGGGGGGGGTATCATTATAA
The DNA here is from genome assembly GCA_001188425.1 of Eucidaris tribuloides. Lineage (NCBI taxonomy): Eukaryota > Metazoa > Echinodermata > Echinoidea > Cidaroida > Cidaridae > Eucidaris > Eucidaris tribuloides. The sequence continues at coordinate 12,233 of JZLH01S0618435.1, forward strand.
TTAACTTCCACACTATTCATCCACAGCTAATGAATACAGACACCACTTCAGTTTCATAAGATTCTTTAAATGTCTTCACGGGCACATCCAGGTAATTTGTCCACTGAAGCCCCATTCAGATAGAAAAAGGTGTAGCAGCGGCGGCTCAGAGCGGTCTTGAAACACGCCGATGACCCCCTTCAGATAGCCCAGAATTCGTGTAGCAGTGACGCCTTTTCGCCGTCTTAAACCATTTACACAGCAACCAGAAAGGTGGAGTCACTACTCACCTTGCGAGAGAACAGGAAGTGTATATTATGCACGCGCGATTGTCTTTTGTTTTTCGGCGTGGATGTTGGTGAACTTTGCATGCATAACTGCACAACGAGTAGCAGAGACGGCTTAACTCATTCAGACAGAAGGGGAAGCGTATCAGCTACTCCTTTTCGCCGGCTCTGAAACACCTCCGGAGGTGTTTCCGGGCGTACTTAATACTCCTTTTCGCCGGCTTAAACCATTCAGACAGAAAGTGGAGGAGTAGCAGAGCCGGCGAATTTGGGCTATCTGAATGGGGTTTTAGTTCCCATGTAACTTTTATATTAACCCATAGGAGACGATTTCATTTCACTATAGCATGCATTTTCCATAGACCTCAACCCAAGATATATCCTACTTAGTCTCCAACAGGTTAATTGGCACACAATAACAAAAAGACGACAAAGGAGATTATTGAAAGTAACTCATAAAAATTTGATAGCGTTAGGTTAAAAAAGGCAAATTTGCAGCACTGACCATGAATCTCTCTGGAATGTCTGCAGTCTTGATCTCACTGTCAAGATCGGTGAAGTGTCCACGCTCCAACTCACTAGGCTCAAATACCTGCAATATAAAGGTTGTGACAGTATGTAGGGTGATCGGTGATATTAAAGGGCAGTGACAAAATTGACAGAAATTTAATATGCCTGAAGAACCAAATTACTTAAAACAAATACCACAATATGCACTGGCTAGAGTGTATATTCAAGCTGGAAGGATTCGCCTTGAATGTGTTTATTTGAGGAGAAACAAACATTAATTTTCTAGTATTGCATTAATACTAATTGATCGCTTAGAAAACTACACAACAAATTCACCATCACAGCATTTTCTGGTTATAACTGTACGACAAAGAGGAAATGTACGACTACAAAATTTTTATAGAAGAACTTTAATTGATTAAAATGCATGATAAAGACTCATCTATTTAAGCACTAGAGATGCAGGACAGTGTTTTACAAGGTGATTTTCACAGAATGGCAGGTTACACAAACTTATTAATATCTTTATATGATACACTATGAAGTACCCCAGTGTATCACCCTCTTCTGTCCATTATAAGTACAGTTCTACAGTAATGGTGCCTGTATCATGCCAGTGCTATAAATTCACAAAAGACCAAGTGAAAATGATGTTGAAGTCATTATTTGTAAGGCCTTCAATGTTGCACAAAACCAAAACAAAGCATTTTGCATAAGAAGAGTTTTCATTATTGAGAAGCACACAACAAAAATAACTTTTATATTTTGGAAACCTGGAGTACAGTGCTTGAAAACAAAAATGAACAAAATAGGGGATGTCAAGTTAGAATCTGGGGATACCGTTTATGTCATCATTATCTTACCTCATATATACTTTTCTTTGGAGCCCGTTTCTTGCCTGGCCGCTTGACACGCCTTCTCGGCTCTGCCTCCTCTTCCAGTTCATCCTCATCCTCTTCTTCATACTGCACAGAAAGAAAGTCCACAATAGAAAAAGAATAAGTACATGTAGGTAGATAAAAAATATAAAGTGAAATCTATCTTAAGTGGCCATACAAGGGAAACAACAAATGTGGCTTTTATTGGCAGGTGGCTTCTACAGACATTTTTTCAAATGCACAAATTGTCTCCACATTCAGCGGACACTACAGGCAGATTAGCTGCTATAGATAAGTGGCCCCAAAGGCAGGTTTGACATAACTTAAGGCAGATAGAATGGTTTACTCTCAAACAGAGATTGCTATACATGTGAAATGCAGTGCTTATGTACGTAAATAGAATTAATAACTACCAGTAAATGAATACCCTTACCAAGTTTTGTCAGCTTTTAACCTGCTGATGATAATTTCATTTCAATATTACATGCATTCTCCATTGAAACTTCCCATATCTTGTATAGTTGCATTGTTCTTCATTTATATCTCCCCAGCTTGTGACATACTAAAGTTTACCTCCAAAAGTATTCAACAAAGTTCCTAGTCCACCTTCTTGACTTATGAAAACATCACATTAACGGGGAGTACGAACAACAGTTGTTAACTGTACTATACATGCCGTTTACAGCTTGTACCAAGGGGAAGTGATACCAATAAATTTGCGCTGTAATTGTTTGTAGTTCAACGGCTATTGTAATGTAAATACTTAAGCTACAGCTATTACTTTTTTCATGTTCAGAATGGTCAAATTTGGTTTTCTGCAGTGTTACAGAAATTGTGAAATTTCATCACCTTTACTGAAATCCCCCAAATGTACAAAAAGAGAGAAAACTGTCGCAAGATAACAAGTTCACTAAATCATAATTAACATACAACTTTTAAAAACGTATCAACAAGTTCTCTTTTTTATTCTGCTTGCTGCAGATGTTTTCTTTACTTTATTTATACTTGTTGAATTTGTTGTGCTATTCAAAATCTTGTTTTCCATGCAGATCTAAGTATTTTATTTTCTTCTTAGTTTTCATGACTTATTTTCTTATTTTCAGTACACAAAACCTTTACTGCTTAATCTAAACCTCCTTTAAACATCTTATCAAGTCTTGGCTTAGAATTACCTCTGAGTACTCTTCCTCCTCTTCTCTCTCATACTCATCACCGAACTGCTCAAACTCATCAAAATCAAAATCAAGACCAAAGATATCCTGAGCTTCTTGCAGGGCACTAGCAAGTGAAAGATACATACAAAAAATTAATTAATTAATGATGATAAGATACAAAAACAGATTTCCATTAATGAAAAAAATCACAAAAATACTTATGTGCTCTCTTTATTATTATTATAAGAACTAATGCTTCAGATGTTCATACCTTGCAGACAAAATAACAAGTTCCAATAAATATTTCACTACCCACTAGGATTTGAATTTTAGACCACAGCACAGTGCACACATATTTTTCATCCCTCATGTCTAGAAATGACACCTCACTTTATTACTTGAAAATGTGCTGAAAATCCATGTGGCAAATTATTAGTGAGCATCTGTCTTTCCTTACTTTATTTGTGCATACACACACACAAAATGTTTTTGCTTAGTGTAAACTTAACCATTCATGTTCTGACTTGCCACATAGTTATATGAATTGTCAGAATAAGGTAGAAATATGTTTGTTTTAAGTGCTATTTACTGTCTAGTCCACAAAAAATGGTTAAGAACTGTTACATGGATGAACATGCTAAACATCTACAGATGCTTCCAGTTACAAAAAGGCTACGTATAAGTGCAAAAATATGCTGTCACTGGGTAAAGACTATGATTTAAGTTTCATGGAATGTGCATGAGACACATCACTTACGAGTCTGTGTATCTATGTCGATGACCTTTCTTCTTCTTCTTGCCAATGGGCTGCCCAGAGTCATCAACGATAAAATCATCAGGATCTGTCAATTAAAGCAGATAAGTAAAACTAACTTGCATGAATCAAGTTATGTGTGTTTGTTTGTTTTTGGAGGGGATTTGGTATTGGCACAAAATATACCATAGATATGAATCTTCAAGTATGCTGTAGTAATGTTTTCATTCATACTTTTATACTTCAAGGTATTTTGTTGGTTGTTTGTTTATTTGTTTATTGATGTGGGGATGTCCATTTTTTTAACTCGTTGCTTACGGGAACCGGATGGGCCCTGTACAAAGTCTATGGAGATTTAAATAATCTCGTAGTCAACGGGTGAAATACACATCTCAGATTATTATACATACTGGATGTTGAAAGTGACACAAATAAAAAAACTAGCAATAAACGTTCTAATATTAAAACATACCAGTAAGGTAGGCAATCAAGGTTTTATACTTTACCCATCTCTTCTTGAATTCACTTTTTTCCTGTGATTACATACATCTCAGTTAATTTCAGGAAGCAATTGATTACTCATACAATATATTCAGGTTATCATCAGAAATTTGATTTGAAATGAAGTTATTGCATTGTTTGAGAAACATTTCAAATCTCAAAATCCATAATTAAAAGGAGAAAAGAATGAATGGCATACCCGATTCTTCGTCAGACTCTGGGAGAGGGGCAAACTGCTCACTTTGCTCCAGCTCAGCTAATTCTTCCTGAAGTTCCTAGAAAGCGAAAAGGAGAAAATTACACAGATGAAGTCAATTCAGCTTGTCACCACAATATTATTCCTAGCACATTTCTTCCAACAAACATATGAAACATGCGGCATCTATTCTGTAAAAATATTCAATTCATTGAG
>JZLH01S0618441.1:3190-18257 GCA_001188425.1 Eucidaris tribuloides
TATCACGAGCAGTAGTGCATTTAGAGTAATTGTCAACAAAAATGCTATTTATAAACGGTCGGCACCATGAATCTCCTGATCTAGTTACAAGAGGGTCTACAGACAGCAGCATTGTTTTGACCATGTTTTGATGACAGCCCTACAGGGCGCACTGTCAATTTAATAATAATAATAATAACACGTTCTTGTATAGCGCATAACACATAGCTTATCGCACATCCCGATGCGCTGTGTATTATTACCTCATGGTCATGACAGGTACATTTAAGCAGGGGCGTCGATCCATGTTTCGGACTGGGGGGGGGGGCAAAAGTGAAAAAATGTCAAAAATTTTCGGCGTGCTCTGCGCGCCAAATTGCAGTCCAGAACTTTGCGCGCAAAGCACGCCGAAAAATTGATAATTTTGTAAGTTTAATAGTATTTTTATGCTAAGTTTAATGCTTTTAAATCATGTCCTTGCATTGTGTATTATGAATTTTTTAAGTTGTCAAAAATTATTTGGGGGGGGGGCAAATCAATATGTTTGCCCCCCCCAATATTTTCATGGGGGGGGGGGGCGACTGCCCCCCCCCTGCCCCCACAGGATCGACGCCTCTGCATTTAAGCTAAGCAGCTGTTACATGCTTGAAGCTATAAATGACCCGACCAGGGTACCCATTTATACACCTGGGTGGAGAGCAGCAAAGTAGATTAAAAATGTCTTGCTGAAGGACATTAATGCCGGGCCGGAGTCGGACTCGAACTCGAGACCTCTAGATTATCAGGCATGTGCCTTACCAATCTCGCCACAGCACCTCTATGCATTTAAGCCTAAAATAGATTTATCTTATTCATCACAAATTTGTTTTTCAACTTGGGCGATAAATTGTGTTATCGACAATGTTTTTTCCACGATAATCGAATGAGGTTTAGATCAAATATCACCAGCTCTAATCAGTGTCATTCCTCTTCGTTCCAAAGATAAATGTTACTAAAATGACTATCAATGGTATTTTTCTCAAAATGCAGACACAATGAACTGGCAGCTAAAAGAATTATAATGTCTATCATCTCAATAACATTCAATTTTTTAGCGCACCTCAGCCAAAGTCTTTGGTGAGCTATTGTGATCACTCTTTATCCATCGTCCTCTGTGTTTCGTTCGTCGTGCATCATACGTCATGCATAAACTTATTTTTATCTTCTTAGAAATGCATGGTTGGAATTAGATCAAACTTGGCAGAAATGATTCCTTGTGGGAGGAGATTCAATGTTCGTCAAATTGTACCCCTTCCTACCCCGTCCCAACCTAGGGGCAAGGCCTCCAAGGGCCAAAAGTGGGTAATTTTCAAACATCATCTTCTCTAGATACAGAAATAGTTTAGCCAAGTTACATTGTGTGTAAATACCTCTATATGTGATGAATTATGGTTCCTTGTGAGAATGCACAGGATGGCCTACATGTAGATTGGCTCCTGAGGGGTTCTTGTCACTCACAATCCTATATTTTTGAGTGGAAAGTTTAAGTAGATAACTACAAAACAATCCAGTACCTAATTAACATGCCTGGATTTTATTCCATCACCCACAGATTGATGGTTTTGTTAATTCAGCAAGGGTTACAATGTATGTAATTGCTTCCAAGTTGTATGCATATATTGCATCATGATTTTATTTATTTATTTATTTTTTTGATTCCGCAGGATATAGACTTGGATTGCTCAGACTCGAGATTATCCTAGACTGGGATTAGGTGTGTGAGTTCAACTCCTATGACAGTATACTGCTGTAGGTAATTTTTAGTCCATTGCAGTTTGTTGCAAGTTGTAACCGAATTACATAATTCGTGTTGTTCTAACAAAATATATGAACATACAGTGATTTTAGAAACTACATGTAATTGCTATAAAGTCAATGATCCATCTAAATTAAATACATCATATATTATAAATATCAATAATATTGTGTGTTTCTGCTGGCATATTAATAGCACTTGTCCATGCAGTTGGATAAGTGTTTACTTTCAGAAAATGGTATTTTCAAAGAAAATTATATTATGTCCAATATCTTCAAAATATTTTGTGTTCAATTAGCCAAATTAATGTTACTCTTTGTGGTCCACATAAAAATCGCCATGCTGGATCATGATACTCCCTAAATTTTAATTGTTATATTTATAGGTTAATAATGTACATATCACAAAATATTGCAAATTTGCAATATGATTGCGCATAATTTCACCGAGAACCAAATATACTTATATATTTGATTTATCTGAATTATAATCAGTTTAAATACTGTCTATGCTTCTCTTAGGGGGGGGATGGGGCTGATTGATTTCCATTACATCAACCATGACTTTGAAAATGTATACATTCAATATTTGCCAGTTTAAGCAGGTATGCAGTCATGCGTGTTATAGTTTCCTTCCCTCCCAATTGCACAGCAATCTGTTGTGATACTTGTTTGGCACAGATCATTGCATACGCTAGGTGCACTGACCTTCAATTGTAAGGCATGCACAGTCCAGCTGGTATTGGCATACAGGCATTGTACATTAAATTGTGTCAGCATCTTCTGTGTAGCCCTGCGTGTATGTGTGTAGAACACAGTGGGGGCAAAGTAAAGAATCAATGAATGAATTTCCGTTATGTATTTTGTAATGGCAATGCAGGATATAATTTACATGTAGGATTTGAGAATTGAGACAGACTCTGAATTTAAATCTTTAACCACTTTTTGTCAAATCACCATCTTCTGTATCATTTAAACCAGTGAAGAAAAACAAGATTTTTTTTTTAAATTGAAAAGTTATATTCAAATTAAACAAGTGAACAAATTAGAATGTTCATAAATGAGGAAATGCTCAAATGACATGCAATACCCATACTGTACAATATCATGATTGCAAATAAATTGCCATTTTCAAACTATAGGCACATAGGTCAATCGGTGTTAGCTAGCTGTAGGAGGTCAAGTCATGCTGATATTTGAGAGTTGATTTTAGAGTCAACAGTTTACTGTTGCTAAGTATTATATGCCAAATATTTTTGAATGTTTTTTTTTTTTTGCACATTTTGTGATTGAACCTAAAAAAATGTTCACTTGCTGATGTAGCTGTATATGCAATAAACCTGCCAGAAATAACTCTTGCAAATTCTCTGCATTGAAATCAAATCATGAAAATATCTAAATTGTTTTTTTCTCAAAATGCAAATTCTCCTTCCTGTCACCATTAAAACCTACATTAATTGAAGTATTGTACATACATGTACATACAGCGTCTGAAACCATTTTTTTTTTTTGGTAGGGGAGGATGTCAAATTTTAAGTAATGCATTTGAAACTAGTTGAATCGAAAACTTCTTTGAAACATGACAGAAAAGTGTGTTTTAAGATACCCTTTTCAGAAATCATAGAGACATAGACTTGTGGTGGGGACATAAGTGACCCGTCACGCCAAAAGGAGCCACAAGTTGATTTTTGGGCCCAGTTGTTTTTTGCCATATTCACTTTCTCTGTATTCCAAGCATATTTTGGTATATTGCATGTTGCATAAAAGTAAGTATACTGAGAGAAATTCTACTTCCAACAAGGAGCTTTTACCACGCCACGAAAATCTAGTTTACGAGAAAACTGCTGTCAAAGTGCAGCGTCCGTTCAAAATGCGAAACCGCGATCGCGCTGAAATTTTGATAAAACCAAGGGTAAAAACTCCCTAGCTACGGTACGTTTACATTGCTCAATATTCTTGAAATTTTGCATTTGGCATTTATAGGTATATAGAAAGTGCTATTTTCAGTTTGAACAAATATGGTAAGATTTTAATGCTCGTACATTACAGTACAATACATTGGGTTCTTAACCATCTGCGTTATTTCTGCTCGGTGCATGTACCTTGCGAGGCAGGTCACAGGTGACCGTGGACACCAGACATGTGGGGCGTCTTAGAGTGAGAGATTTGGCACAATAAATTTCCACAAGTCGTAGTTGCTTGTAAGTCGATTGTTCATACTAATTTGCAAAGCTCAGGATAAAATATACAGAGATTCTCAAGGGAAACAGTGACTTCTTATTATCTGCTATATCGCTATTTAATTCATGAATAACTGCGCCAGCAGTCCAGAGCACGCGCTGGAATTGGGGCCCCCTATAATTCGCACGCCCAAAGACATGCACACACGTACAGTGCGACAGTCTGTTGCGCGCCGCCATTATTACGTAAAATGCGTAAAATTACGTCAAAAATTTAAACTACGACAGCATATTTTTTTAACCTTGAAAATGCGTATAACAAAAATTGTGCTCTTTTTCAAACTTAAAAATTGTTAAATCAGCAAATTGTTACAGTATAAGAATATGCAATAGCCGATCATTTCAATCATCCTCTTTCACCAATGCTTTATTTTGAAACACGAAAGTAACGATAAATTTTTTTATTTTAGCTACAAATGAAGGTATTTTTCATGTCAAAATACACTAATTATTTAAGGTATTTTATTATGTGTGATAATTTTTGAAAATAAGTTTTTGGGGAGATAAATTAAATATTATTGCAACGTAAGGTGATCACTCTTATCAAGTTGTTATGAATCACATAGTCTTAAATCGAAGGATTCGACGAAGGACCACTCAAACTTGAGGTAAAATTTAACTTTTTTGCTATTTTTTTCGATAATTTAACCTGCAGGCCTGTTAAGGCGCATTTATTTCACGTATTAACTCTTTTACGACATTACACATTATCTCACAATTTTAACATGTTTTATTTTGTTTTTATTAGACGAAATACATATTTTATTGGTGGTTGAACAGCGACTACGTAGCAGCATAATCAACATTCCAATGGTGCGCTCATGACATTTTACCCTTGTGCGTTGGCGTGATTTTTGCACGATTCTCGGCGCGTAACCCAGTCCCGTATGCTTTACTCTGTGTGTGTCAAATTTTTGCTCTACACTATCACAAGTTTAGATTAAAATAAAATATTTATGTCAAACATATCAGGTCGTAATATAATGCATGTGTAGCATTAATATTTGTTGTATTTATTTTGAGTAAAATAATGAATTAGAGAGCTAATATTACTTTCAGAAAATCAAATATAAGTAGTGACGTGACTGCAGGATTTTGACTGAAAATTTTCGCCATTACATTGTACATCTCTTGTACGCAAACGTCATGAATTAGGCAGCTGAAAATGGAAGTTTAAAATAAAATCGTTCTGGTGTTTAAAAAATCAATAAGACTTTGGGAAAAAAATAACATTTAATCATAGACGTTTGCCGTAATTGGTTGACATTATTCATGTTTTCATAAAAACTCAGATTTTCGTGTAAATATGAAATAAATGTTTGTTTATTTTATCTGTTTATGTCAAAATTTGACGTTATCGCTCCCTCCCTTCCGATCGCCTTGTGCGGACGTTGGACGAGAGGGCTTTGGTAATCCTTTTGTGTTGTATGCATGAGAGGACAATAAATGATTCTACTAAGTGTGTTTCAGCTGAAAAATATTTCTGGGTCATAATCTTAAAATTGCAGTTAAAAGTATTAACTGGTTTCTTTCTAATTATTGCTGAAATAGCTGCCTTCGTATACCTGCGATTACGCGACTTCGGTTTCGCTGTAAATTCAAAATTCGCGCCCTCAGCCTTTGTTGTGCACACAACCCGCATAATAGCCACGGCCTACAGACTGTCGCGCGTGAACGCACAGTGCGGGTATGTGCATGACAGGGACCCGCTTTGCATAGTTAAGATTCTGTCCTCTTTGACAGCCCCACGCGTTTTAGTACCTATTCAACTAGATTGAGCCAGGTTTTATGCATCCGTAACAAAACAACAAAAGGACCTGTGAAAGTTTTAATTGATTGTGCAAACTAGTTGTCACTGTCCACATACTTGGTGTACTAGTGGGGATTACAAATTACATGGATATTGAAAAAGTGCATGTTTTAACTCTAAACCCACCAATTTAAAAATTCTCTGGCGCGGCGACTACCTTCTCACGCTGCATCGGCATTTGTACTTACTCAGTTTAATATTGCCGCAAAATATTGTGAATCTAATGTATACAGATTAAAATGTCGAGAAAAAAAATCTGAAACTGCAAACAAAATCGAGAATATCATAACAAATCAAGTTCAAGTTAAGGATAGTTTGTCAGTTTGCGCGTTCGGAAAAAATAGAATGACATCAATCGCGATACGTCATGTGACACAGCTCAGCCAATGAGCAGCTGTCTTGCCGTGCTAGGGGCGCGGCCTAACTGACTCTGATTTTCAGTGGTCTTTTTTTTGCGAGGTCGAATGGAAGGCTCTCAGAAAACGTAAATATAACCCTTTTCACAGGATTATTTTTATCTGAAACTTTCACAGAACGTTAAAGAGACTTTGAAGATTTGATTTCAGTAAAAAAAAATGATTTTGACAAATTTGACCTGTTCCGACAATTTTGCTTATTTTCTCTAAACTGTCCGTTGTGACTTGTGGATCCTTTAGGCGTGACGGGTCACATATATCACGCATTACGTAATTTACTGATTCATTTTTTTTGATGACAAATCAGGTACTGTACATTTTGATGGTCTAATAATATATTCAATGCTAAATGTACATGAATTTTTAATTTGAAAATGAATTTAACGTTTTCCTCATCCTTTTCTTCAGTCAGTCCTGTATTTCATCACATGTGATGCTGCACGCTCATCTCCATGGCAACCGATCTCACATCCATCAGCAGGTTTCGTTGGCTCATCGTCTGTCTGGCAGATGAATTTGAGTCGCATGATCTGGAACGGGCCAAGAGTCTAGTGAAGGTATTTATGGCCTCCCTGTTAACCAGTTGGTTACAGGTATACTGGCATATCTGGAAAACTACCTCTTGGACAACTACCCCCTACCGTCAAGGACGATTGCCCCTTGACAATTTGGTAGTTGTTCTGGAGGGTATTTTCCCAAGGGGGGGGGGGTGACGTGCTAGAGGACAGTCACCTTACCAATGGAAATATTGGGGAGGATGCAAGAATAAGTGACACAAGAATATGTTCCCAAATCAGTGCAAAGCACTACAATTTGAACCACTGAATTTAACATAACCTGCAAAAGGCTGCCTTCGGTGGTGGTAAAATAGGCCTGGGGTGGGGGTGGGCGGGGAGGGGGGGGGGGTTGGCCCCTGGGTATCACGGGGCAGAACCCCGTAAATCCTGACAGTGGCTCTAATCAAGAATTTGCATAGCACATTTAGATTTTAGCCTTTCAAAAGTGGCTAACTTGACATTCAAATACAGAATTTATACAGCATGGCCCAAAAAGAATGCTACAGATGTGATAGTTAATTTCTTCAAAATCATTCACAAAATGTCATTAGTGATTAGTTCATGGGTTAGAACATTCTTTTTTCCAACAAAATGATACCATGATCATTAATTTTGATTGAGATGTTTGGATGTGAGGGCTATTTTTCGGAGGCAATGTTGTTTCCCAAATTTACTATGTTTTACACTCCAGTGATCATCAGAAGACAGAAATATTCTCGCGTCTCAGCATGCCAAACCAGATAAACCGCGATGACAATGGAGATGTAGCTGGCATCATCTTCCTTATGACAGTGAGACCCCCATCTGAATCACACGCAGAGTTTGGCCCCCAATCATCTGGGCTCATTTTTGCCACCCCCCCTCCCCCTCCCCCCCCCACTCAGTATTTTAACCACTGTGTGGGTAGGGTGCCTAATATAAGGTGTTGAAGAGATGTACTTGAGAGTTGACAGGAAAATCAAACACTAATGCAGCTGTTGAATGTCTGGGATATTGATCCAGTTTTTCAGATGAAGGAGAGGGGCAGAAGTAAGAAAAATTTCTCTGTGCAAAAAATCGAAATAAAAATTTTGTGCATGAAGCACGCCGCAAAATAAGAAATTGTGTAGGCTCTATGTGTAGTGTATTTTGTATGCTAAATTCAGTGTTTCAAATTGTAGTGCCCTGCACTGATTTTTAAACATTATTACATTACATTTTTGCAGTACTGTTATGAAGTTTTCAAGTTGTACAATTATTGGGCGGGGAAGGTTGGGCAAAAAGGTTTGCGGCCCTGATATTTTCATTGGTAGAGCGACTGCCCTCAAGCCCGTCACCAAGAGTAAACAAATTCAAGACAAATCCTTTCTGCCAGGAGATGCATTTCAGCTTGTGTATATGTGTAGATTGGTATTTGTTTCAACCTATTGGTTTTTGAGGCATTTTTTACTTCTCCCAATTACATCAATTCCCTTAACAGACATATGGACATTCATTCAATTGTGAAAAAAAAAGTTTACACGTCAAAGGAAATATTGTATTGTGAATACAAAACCATGTTGCATTGCAATATCCACCCTGCACTAAAACTGGCATCGTGACAAACCTGGCTTGCACAGCATGAAAATTGTTCCACTTAAACTTACCGCGACATCCCCCATGCAACATGCGTGCGAGACGTGTATCATTCTAATTTTGGAATGCGTAAGTGTAACAGTTTGTCCAACTTTTCTCTGAAAGGAGAACACATTCACTCGTAAAAAAAATATGCACTTTATGAATCTAAAAATAATTGTACTTCACATTGTAGATACAAAATTTTGTTAAATTACTAGCGTCTGCTTCCTTATCGAGAAGATTTCTTTCTGATGTCGCGTACTGACACACTTGCTATGTTTTTTCAAAGATTTATTGCGCAGCACAATGCCATGCCAGCCCGCATGCTCACATGGTAGTGCATCGGGCTGGGCGCAGCTTCGAAAAAACTCGGCGGGTGTGTCAGTATGAGTCATTGGAAAGAAACCTTCCAGTTTAAGGCAGCAGATGCCAGTAATTTAACCAAATTTGGTATCGAAAATGTGAAGTACAATTTTTTGTTTTATAACATTTTTTTGTTTTAATGAGTGAATGCGTTCTCGTTTCTGAGAAAAGTTGGACAAACTGCTAAACATTGCTAAGTTGCTTAATTTGGCTAGTTACTTAGCCCACACGCAAGTGCGTGCGGGCTTTTGCAGTAACACTCCAACATCCCATTCCCTCCCAAACTAATGTATGGCTTGTCAACGTGTACCAGATTGTATTCCTCAGTGACAATTGAGGAAGTCTTTAATTTGGGCACAAGATATACTTGATGCAAGGTAAATAGTAGGGTTGTCACAGCCAATCTCTCTCAGGATGTTAAGTGGGTGATGAAATTCTTTCATAGTTTAGTGACTAATGTAGCAGTGACAGTGAAAACATAACCTGCTTCCTTCAGCGGCCTAACCAGGGACGGTATTCTGAAAATTGTTTCGACTTCCCTTCTAACTTCTGGAGTTATAATGGTTGTAAAATCTCTTCTTAACTCTTTTCTGAAAAATTGTTCTGGAATAATTGTATCAAACACTTGCAGGGAAATAATAAAGTTGACCCCAACCATGACAAACAGAACCCACATTTCCTGTGCTTCTACCATTATAAGGACAAGTGCATGTCTGTGAAATTTGAAGATCAGTTATTACCTAGAATTTAAAAACTGTACAAAAATAAAACAATTGTCATTTAGTGTATGTTCTATGGTAGGAATAATTGTCAGTAGGAGACAATGATTTAAATTACACTCTAATGGTCACTAAAATTCCATTAAAACTGAGTTTATTAGCTCCTGTACTTTGCTAAAGGCTCTTAGATGGTATCTTCATCTATGAACCAGTGTATTTACACAATGTCAATATTCAGACATGCAAAAGAGATGCACTGCCTTTATCTGTTTGCTAATTTCTCTGTATACACTCTTTTGTTGCAGTATTTTCAGTTCTATTTACAAGATTTAAATAAATGTTTTCTGATCAGTAAGATCCAAAGATCTTTTGATCTCCTTCCCTCAGTCACTCAACTCTGACATGTAGCCTTGTTACAGTATGTTAATCATTATGATTCCATATATTTCTGTTTTGTATTAATTTTCATAGGATCGTCTTGGAGCTCGCTATCAGTCCATCGATGAACCCCTCAAGTTTTTTGACGCCCTTGAAGAGGAGAATCTGATCCACGAGGGCGACACAAACTACCTGAAGGCCCTTCTGGAACACCTCTCCCGCAACGACCTGATTGATAACGTGGAGAGCTATGAGAGGGAGAGGAAGGTGGTGGTTCGTCAGGTCTGCCGCAACCCTTCGCTCCTGGAGGGACCATTTTTCGGCAGAAAGGTCATAATGGACAGGTAGAGTAGAGAGTAACAATTATCATTTTTCATTTTCTGATGAAGATGTTTGACAGCTTCTTCTATTTTTGTCGAGCCACCAAGATGGAGCAAAACTAACGGCTGCTATACACTGCACGACGCGACGTTTGGTGATAAGGGAAGATCGTTTTATCTTGCGATGTATAGTGATTTTTGATGCAATAAGATGGTTTTTAGACTAAAGATGTTCGGTCTTCCACGACGGACTGCCTGCGACAGGACCAGTTTCATCATGAACCGTCACATCGTGCGGTGTCTATTGGCCTTTAGGGATCCTTACCAGTGTCTGTCCCTTCGTCGATGTCCATCTCCAACGCTTATGAAACTTGAATAATTTTGAAAACTGAATAAATTTGCCTGTTTGTAACCAAACTTGGATGATTGGTGTCTTATTGGGACTATTGGTGATCTAAGTTTCATGTCTGTAGGTCAAAGGCCAAATGCATTCAATGTTAATGTTCAATGTGTACCTAGTATCATATAGGGTGAGACACATTATGGCTATTGCGTTGTTTGTTTTTGTTTTTATTTTTGTTTTTATTTTTGCCCTACATTACAGTTTTGCTCATCACACTAGACATTGGTGACATATTGGTTGCCTGTGATTCATATAAGGGACATTATTGTTAGCAAAGCAGATTTTATTTTTAGCAAGGACTGGTTTTTAAAAGACAACATAAACTTGGTTTTCCCCCAGTGGTTATGTTCATCGAAAGAGCGCAGACCTCGGGGATGGTGAAATTGCACAATCGGGGGAAAACCACGTTCTTGGAATGCAGTCACATGATCTATTGTCAGGCGGGAAGATGCCACGTCACAAAAATTTTCGCTGTCGGCAGTGGAAAGAAAAAGCTACAAATAGACAGGAGTATTAAGATGGTTATTGTTTTGCAAGACCCACTAAATCAGTGTCTTGTAGTCGCAGTGACTGATAGTATGGGGAAAACCAGAGACAAAACTAGAACACGTGTTCGTGTGTACATTCACAATTATACAATGCGCGACCATAAACTTCGTACATCAAATATAATAGAAGTACGTGGTCCTTTTGTATTTTTGTTCTGCTGATAAACAGATGTTATACTCATTGCTTTGATGCAGTTAGTAACCTGTGAACCTCTTTCACCAAGTACCACGCGGGGGGAAAACCACATTGTAAATATACACATACAAATAGAATGCTTGCATTTTGATTGACATTTGTTGTTCAATTTAACGCTAATAACAACCGGTAAACATCTTTTCTTTGGTGCGATCATGAGCTCATGGGTCAGTGAAAACTAGACAGAACCAGTTCAGAAACAAGTATTTCATTCGTCAACTGTGGTCACCTGACTAGCACGTTAGTAGTAGCAACACGTGTCAATACCACTGAGCAAGAATGAGGTCTTTCCAACCAGCTTGTCAACAGAGGGTGCTATACACCAAAAGGGACCCATCAGTGAGCCTAACAAGGGGGAATCCCCTCCATCCTCGTGTAAACCATGTGCAGTTACTACGGTATCTGTAAATTACAAATCGCGTTATAAAATTTACGTATTGGGTCTGACCAATAACCATTAGTCAGTTTGCATTGTAACAAACTTGAGCATGTCCAGTGGTCATTCAGAATGCGCACATGTCACTGTGGTATGTGTCCATATCACTCTTATGAAACATCCCGGTTTAGTGGAAAATTTGTCCCATTATTGAAAGCACACAGGGAAAACAACCATCCCAGTGCATAATGCATGAGACATTCCACACACTGCAGCTGTACAAACACAAAGTACACATACACGTAGGCCAAGCAATAGATTTGTGACCCAATGCAAAATCATACAGTATGGCCTTATGTACACTAGTCAATGTCCAACATTAAATTCTGCATGGAATTACTGCACTGTAGAACTTGTAGGATACATGTAACTCACTATCTTGCTTGCTTAAAAATGTGCTAATATTTCCAGCAAATATTGCAGAGCTGCCAACCCTACCAGATTTGCCAGAGACTCCCGGAAAATCAGGCAATTTCCCAATTCCCTGACAAATACCCAAAATCTCCCGGATTCTTAAATTTTTGAAAGGTATCA
The DNA here is from genome assembly GCA_001188425.1 of Eucidaris tribuloides. NCBI lineage: Eukaryota > Metazoa > Echinodermata > Echinoidea > Cidaroida > Cidaridae > Eucidaris > Eucidaris tribuloides. Next base: position 15,480 of record JZLH01S0618441.1, read on the forward strand.
TACTTCTGTTATTTTGCCATCAAAAACTAAGGAAATTACGCTCTCCCTGTCCCTTGTTTAGGCCGCGAGCACGCACAAGTGATGTTGTTAGCTTGCATATCTTGAGCATTGTATAGCCCACAGCGGCCAGCCGGCCATACTGCTAGCTCTGCATGCTTTGCACCGTAGGCCATGTGCGTGCCTGAGGAGTACACTGAGTGCCGTTGCAGCCCCTTTATACCCTGCGTCCACTAGGGTGCGGACAAGACGCAGAATGCAAAATTGGTGATTCCGCAACTTATCCGCATATTCTTAAAAGTGTCCGTTCGCTGCTTTTATCATTCCTAATCACTTGCCGGCATTTCCATACTTTCGGGAGAGGGCAAAATTTCCGCTTCCAAATTTTGGACGTGGATATGAACTTCACGACACCTTTGGCAACTTACAGTCTGCACTGTCGTGAGGACATCGTAAGGACATCCCGCCTTCCTTTAACACTTCCGCAAACGCTCCTGAAAGCCTCCATGGGTTAGGCAACAAATATAAGCTGAAGCCACGCAGAATGTTTTCGGTAAGCGCGGAGACGATGCGGATCCACAAATGTGCGAAGCCTCTACAGACATTTGCAGTCAAGACACGGAAGAGTCAACAGATTCCGTGGCATTTTATGCCCTTCCCGAATGATTTTTAGGACACTCTCAGTTATGTCTGTCGTCAGTATGCAGACATTTGTGGTGATGTCCTTAGAGACAATGATTTTCACACCTTTTTTTGCGTCTGACGCTTAATGCATGTCGAAATGGCGTAATTTGTATCCGCAACCAGGGTTGTCACCTGAGTGATTTTAGAACCGGGTATTAAAAAATAATTGCAAAGCGTAGCGAGCGAAGCTATTGCCCCTTATAATCACTCAAATGCACAAAAATCTAAGGCCCTTGTTCTCATAAAAATTAAACCAAGCTCGGGTTTTAACAGAGCGTGAGTTTAATTAAACCTAGACTCGGTCTGAGTTTAATTAAACCTAGACTCGGTCTAAGTTTAAATTGCTATTCTCATAAGGTGGGTTTAGTTAGACCCGCATTAAACCTGCGTTAAACCCGCGCACAGTTTAACTACCATGGTAACGTAGATCAAGTGCGTACGCTCAAATACCGAAGATTATTTTTTGCTCACTACAATGCGCTCAGCTCCTTAGGAAATACACTACATAGCGCGTATTATTAAAAATGGAAGCGCGCTTGATCATTGAGCGACAGCAAAACAACATGTCGTAGAGTCTACAGGGATTGCATACATGCAGCCTGCGAACAAGCGTCATGGCTAATCTGCGTAAATTTCAGATTGGATTGGGTGAATCATGCATAGAAACCTGTTTGCTTCATCAGAAAATTCAAGGTAAGGGTTGAAAATAGAATCAGTATTAGGCTAATGATTGTTGATCTTCATGTGAAAACATGAATGATACGCGAAGTTATGTTAGTAATTGACAGTGTAACGTTAGATCTAACGCTATTGATTAGAGGCATTTTTTTTCTAATGTTAAGTTAGATCTTGAATCTAATGATATGAATTTAAATAATTAATAGCAGGGCCTGATTAATGGTGCATATTCTGAAGAATACACTGCATGACAATTTCTCGGAAAATATCCACTTTTACGTTTTAATAAAGGACAATTTTGTCATTATGTCACTCGACTGGGTTGCGCAAACAAGGATTCCTTATTTGACCGGATCGGAGCTACTGCGTTCATATGTTTTGAAAGCAGCTCTGTTACATCAATTAGTTTTTTTTACTGTAAATAGATTGTTCGTTTGGAGCAATGAAGCGATGATTTGAGTGTGAATTATTGGTGTACAGTAATACGACTTGGGCAGGATTGGGGTAGATTCGAACAGTACAACCGGCAGTGCGTGCAGCTTGCAGTGTTAGCACAGCCACACTGTCTGTGTACGAGTGGCGGCAACGAACATTTGCAGAAATGCACATTTTTTTCTGGACAGCCTGAATCGGTTTGAAAACTTGTTTTCTGAGTGAAAATCAAGTGGATCCTGTTTGTCTGCTAAAGTACCAAGCTTTTCAAGGTTGTTGATTTTAATTTATTTCAATTTTTCAATGCAATTATTGAACCACTTGAGCGTCGAGATGTGAGTTAAACCACCGTTAAACCACCGCTAAACCTACCCCCGGCTTAGTCTAAAGTTAAACCCACTTGGCGTACTAACTTAATGCGGCAAGTGGGTTTAACGTTTTATGAGAATAGGAAATGAAAGTTAATCCCACTGGTCGTACTAAGGTAGTATGGCAAGTGGGTTTAAGCACAGTTTAACAATTATGAGAAGACGAGCCTAAGGATTTGTGCTGGGCGGCAAGGCTGAAATTTACTGAGTACCAGGCAGAGATTTTGAGAGCAGGGTAGCTCCTGGCTTCACCCCGCATGGGGACAACACTGTCTGCAACCCTTCCTAATCTTGTCGGCACGCTAGTGGACGCCCACCCTTATAGAGCTGAATGAAAGCTGCATTCATTTTGGACGCTAAATACAAGTTCCTATGTATCATCAATGTCCCTGCAGTTTCTTCATCTTAGTCTAAATTCTGTTAAATATTCAAATCTTCATCAAAGCAATGAGTTATATTCAAAGTTCAAACATTTAATTAATTTACTGTACCCACATCACAGAGCTAGTGTATAGGCTCAACTTATGCATACCCAAATGCACGTACACGCGGCTACTCGTGATTTGCACATCACACAGCTACGGCAACATGCAGTAAGAGTTATGTGAAGCGCACTGCA
>JZLH01S0618461.1:6966-17599 GCA_001188425.1 Eucidaris tribuloides
TGGCGAGAGCACCGAGCAAGGAGTAAACGTTCAACAGGTCAGCACGACGCCCACCCGTGGGGCCACCATGTTCCCCCTCAGGAGAGGCAGCCACCAACAGCGACAAGACGAAAAGGCCACCCGCCCAACAACCGGGGTTCCTAACAAAGGCACATGCAGCGGTAACATGGCCATCACCACGACCACGATCCTGGCGGAAGTGGGTCCGATGGAGAAACCACCGGGAGCCGGACCAACATGCTGCGCAGCGTCCAAAGCGGCGGCTTCTTCGCCGGCCACGCGCACCCGGCCGAGGCCGGCCGCGCTGGAGTCGGAGCAACACCCACTCGTCGCACCGCGCACACCGGTGCACGGTACAGAAGGCAGAAGGTCCGCGATGCAGGATGTGGGAACGGATGCAGGATGACTGAAGCAAACGGTGCGGACATGGCGGAAAGGGAAGATACGCGTAACGCGTCATCACCGCATGCGAGCAAGGAGAGACTGGGGCCACGGAGGTGGTCAGGCCGGGCCCCAAGAGGGGCGGACTGCCCATTAGGACAGTCCTCCTGGTCCAGACTTAAACATGTATTGACTGACGGCAACGTGGCAGAGGAGCACAAGGGAGGGGGAGAGGGGAGTCACTTCAGAAGGCGGGCCAGTGTCACTGTACCCGTCCAGTCGGAGGAGGCAGGCGAGAGCAATAAGGACCAACCATGTGCCCCCAGGGTCATAGGGGTAAGATGAAATTCAGAACCACTACAAGCGAAATTATTTGAGTAAGGGTATACTTGGGGTAATGTGAAATGGTGTCATGATGGCTCGTCGCTGGACAGTAGATGTAGAACGCATCTTTCCTTTTCACAGAATGGTGGGTTTGGAGAGGAGGTCGACTGTCGGAGTGAGCGTGTGGGTTTCTCTTCGTCGATTGGATCCTGCTAGTACAGTTTGGAATGTTTTTTTTTAAGTATCTAGATTGTGTGTGTTAGAGAACTGTAGATCAGTAGAGGTAGGTGCTAACGCGGTTATTTATCCCAAATTGTGCAAGGTGGTAAACTAAGCGTGTGGCAAATGACTAAATGTCCTTTGTTGCTGCACCCCTCCATTTTAATCACAATTTCATTCATAAATCTGATTAATCTTAACACATGACTTTAAGTAGCTAAAGTGGTGGGGCAAAAGCTTGTTGTACAGTTTACAGTGGGAATCAAAAAAAGAAAATTTTTAAAATTTTGCATCAAGTATTGTTGGGATTAAAGAAATGATTGAGTTTTTGACATCAACTTTATTTGACAAGCCGACGTGGCACATTTTATTGTTATCATGAAACTGTCACGCCTATTCATTGTCAAAGAATGCTTCAGATGATTCAAGACGCGCATTCACAAACTGTTCTGAGCACTTTTCAGAGACTTTGTTCTCAGGACTGCGAGTCTGACTGATTTTTCGTACTACTTGCCCTAGTCAGGCCGGTAGCTTTTAAAAAAGTTACGTGGCTTACACCAAAATGTGGGTTTTATAACACAACAGTTGCACTCAGCATCCGTCGAAAAATTTTACGTCTGCCAGCCATCAGGTACTTTCTATTTTACCGGCCTGAGCGCCAAACATAAACCCCATTGGTGGGTGGGCACAGGTGCTAATCGTCCAGCCTTGCTTATTTCTCACAGTGGAACAGAATTTAACGTGTTGACTATCGATGTTCAGCAATTTTGTTACATTTGATTTGCAAAACAACACTGGTAGAATGCTGACAGATGGAACCAGGGGGGTATGTAAAGACGGGCGGCGGTTGCAGGGAGCCACAGGCCGCGCACCCGAGCGACGGGCGTAAGTGTAAGGGAGGACAACGGAGGGGGGGGGCGAGAGTGGGGCGGGGGCGACGAGGCAGCGTTGACGGGAGAGAGGGGCCAGGGACGGACACAATTTTCCGCTGTTGCAACGTATGCAAGTACATAAATGGGAAATGTTCTTATGGAGGAGGAGATTCTGAGTTTTGTATTAGGGCCCGGGAGTCGGTTTGAGGGGTAATGTCATATATGTGAGTTATACTTAGATGAAGCGACTGAATGTATCACTTTTTTGGGCCGCTTGTGTAGATGGTAAAGTGATAGGCATATATTTAAGGGAGAAATCTAGGAAGGCCGGACTTTTAATAGGATGGAAAATAGCCTTCTATCCATAATCCTCCACCGCGCAAACTTCATACATATTCAGAGGATGGAAGTATATCCGACTCACATTGAACTCGAACTTTCAGCACGCAGTGTAATGATATACGGTTGCAGGAGGTGGCAGTTTATAACAGAGAATGAAGTGGGTTTTCCTTGAAGTCAGAATAAACACCACTGCAAGTTTGCGAAATGGCAAACGGGGAGGAATGTAACACATTGTCCACATTCTAAATTATTGATTTCTGTGTTGTAGCTTTTTCAGCCAGTGGGGCCCGACCTTTGTGGTAACATCATATGTACACTCAGAAACGGAAGGTGTTCCTGTTGGTTGGATTGCGGTGGAGAATTGCGCTTCTATGTTGTTAAGCTAGGCCGGCGGCGGAGGGGACTGCGAGGACAGCGCGATGACTGCTCGATCGCTGTACTAATTAGGGAGTATGCTAATAATAACAGAAATTACGGACGGATGGGGAGAGAGAGAGGAAGAGAAGTGTCAGATTGAATTAGGAGTTTTTTAGAGCAGGCCGATGTTGCGAGTATAAAAACCAAAATATACAATATCGTAGCGCAATTGAGTATGATGTTTGCGAGATGGGTGGTAATAAGGGTGACGGTCACGAAAGATTCGTGTGATAGTTTATAATGTGAGCTAGGATGATATCGCATTCATATGAGTCATTCACACACCAAGGTTATTGCAAGTCAGGACGAGAAGAAAGTTGATTGGCTTGGCTATATCATGCATGGTAGGAGATAAACATCTCGGAGGGGTCAACATAGGGGTTAGCCAAACTGTGTCCACCATAGAAGCTCTCTTTTTCATCTCTACCTCTTTGTTACCACGAAGCCCTAAACAGTTTTTTGGCAAACAAACATGAGAATTATGAACTCTGTTCCTTTGGTAATTAAGCTCGATGAGCTAGCTGGGGTCGGATTTTCAGCAACAAGAATGACAACGCCTTATTTCTAAATGGCAGTTTTTGAGATTGATGTCGTCGATATCTCTCATCATCTGTTGGCATCCCACAGGCCCACAGGCTCTATCTCCCAAAACGCATGCGCATCCATATTTGAACCAAGAATTCGAGCAGCGGAACGGTCATCAAACACGCTATAATTCGCAAGGAAGGCTTCCTGATCTTTCCAGAGATGTGTTACTCAGGGTTATTTTGGGGGGATTGCATGCTCTTGAATCTTTACCTTGGGAATAAGGAGCGTCACTTTCGGAGAGTGGATTAATCAAATGAGTTTAGGCAACTGGTGAAAACTTACATGATCTGTTGGAAGTAAATAAACAACAAGACAAAAAACAACATCACTGGTACTGTGATGACGTCTATGTCAGATCATCTATGTTGCCTGCGCATGATAAACTGTAATCAGAAGCGCTGGTCATGGAAGAACTCGAATGGTAAGGAAGATAGTGGCTGGCAGACTCATTAGGCATAGAGGTATGCTCCGAGAGGCCCTAAAATACTGAATGAATAAATAACTAAAAAATCAATAAGTAAAAATTAAGCGAATTTGATTATTGAATAAAATATAAAATACAGCATCAAACGATATTACAATTAAAATAAGCGCCTATGACCGCTCCTGCCGCTCCTAGCTACTAGACTATGTACACTACTCTACTTTTTATTGACCATAGTAACTAATTATGAATCATAATTCAAAACAAACTCGTGCTATGATTGCTAACTTATTTCAGGGGTATTGATATATTCAATGCTGGCAATTTTGTTCCAGTAATGTAGGTCCGATTCGAACGCTCGTATGTAGCTGGGGTTGATAATACTTTGACGCTGTCATATGGAAGAGGTATCTCAGTCACTGTCAAATGAAATGACCAGAGTATGAACCAATGAGAGGAAACCACAGAAAGGAAGGAAGCCGGGTTAACTAAAGCACAAGATTCTTTGAATTCCCTGTTTGTGTATACATACCGCGACAGTAACTTTACGTGCATATATAAGAATAATGTTACCTCTGAATCATCTGCATTGATGTGAAGGAGCATGATGCGAAACCGATGTGAAAGATCCCAACTCGACATTTGGTTCAAAACTGCTTTACGCCTGATGGAATGTTTTCATTTCAATAGCGGAAATAGAGTACGCACAAGGATTGTGCCCATCGACGGAACGACAGCCTAGGTTTGGGGTTAATGTGATTAAATGGCAGATCTCTTCGAGGCGTTGCAGGTACCGAAAGCCGGAGTGCTAGGCTGATAATTAAGAAGTGGTTATTTAAATCAGGGTTGCATGTGTGATGGTCCCATATCATATGGGGTAAATGATGAGGTGTAGTGGGCTTGTGGCTCAGGACGCTGTACACAGATGTCTGTTAATTGGGGGGTGGGGGGCAGAAGCCAAAATTTCCTGGTAACTAAGTCCAAATGTACGGTCCTTCTCATTATTTCCACAGGTGGTAGTGGTGAGGTTTCACCGGCTAGGAAGATTTTTTTTTTTTTTTTTTTGGGGGGGGGTCAGTCTGGCCCCCCCCGTTTTTTTTGCGAGCTGTTATGCCAGCTGGTGTGTAACCATAATGGAGGCTGTTTAGAAGTACAGGGTGTGATTATTTGTATGTTTCTGTGTGTGGGTGTAGTGTGGTGTGTATGATATATATAGTGGGTGGGTGTGGGAGTGTATGGTGTCAGTGTGTCTGTCTCGTGTTGTCACATGTGTTGTGTGAAGTCAGTAAAGTTTGTCTCTCCAGTTTAACTCTTTTCAAGGTTGAAATCAGCGCTATTTCATTTGAAGAACCACCCCCTCCGCTCACTGATGTTTTAAGCATGTGCAACGCTTCGCTCTAAAAGTTAGCAATCAATAAAATGCAACAATTTAAGAACTGATGAAATTATGTCATACTTACAACAGTATAAGGAAGGCACAACTATCAAAATCCAAACTTTACGACTGCCTGAGACAGATTTATATGTATTGGTGGGAAAACAAAAGTGCCTGTTTATGTTTTATTATGTGTGCTGGGATTGGAGGTGTAAAAGGTCACTAGGCCGTAGTGGTAGTTTTATGGTGTGATTTATGTGGTTTGTTTGATCCTGCTGCCCCGCACCAGGAGGAGCGGCGAGGGGGCGGGCCGCGGAGCGGAGGCGCCGATGGTCCCGGGTGAGACCAGAGGACGGAAGGGCGGGGAGGAGGGGTCGTGGGTAGAGGGGGCGCGGTCACGGGCGGGGAAGGCCGGGGAGGGGGGAGGCGGGGGGGTGCAGGGCGAGTCAAGATGGCGGTCGGCGCGAGTGGGGAGGAGGGGAGGCGGAAGCGAGGGTCGCTGGCGGGAGAGGGGGGAGAGAGGGGGGGGGGGGGGGAGGGGCAGGAGATGAGGAGATGCGAGAGGGCTAGGGTGGGAGGGCTAGGGAGCCCGGGGTGCAGGGAGGCTGGCGAGGGGGGGGCGAAGAGAGGAGTTGGGGGGGAGGACAAGGAGGCGCGTCAGGCGCTGAGGGAATAGGAGGGGTGCCGGGGAGGGGGTGGGATTAGGGGAGGGGGCAGAGGCTGAAGACAGGCGAGAGAAGGAGAGTGGGATGGGGGGGTGAGGACGAGGAAGAGGGGGGTGGGAACGGGGATGGGGGGAGGGGGATGGCAACTAGGTCGTAAAGGAGCGCGCGGACTGGAGAGGGGGAAGGAGGGAGGGGAGGGGGGGAGTCAGGCGCGCGGCGCGCAGCCGGGGAGAGGGCAGGGAGACACCACAACACACAGCCGGGGGGAGGCGGGGAAGAGCCGAACAGGGTCGGCAGGTAGGCAGTGGGGTAGGTGGACAGAGGCAGAGAGGTGGTAAGGTAGGGAGGGAGTTGAGGGGTGAAGGTGGGGAAAGTTAGTGAGAGGGGGCGGAGGGGGGAGGGTGGGGGGGGTGGGGAGGTGGTACTGAAAGGAAGGGGGAGGACCAGGGGGGATGGGGGAGCAGGGGAGAGAAGATGGGGGGAGGAGCGGGGGGGCGGCATGGGACAGAGCGAAGTGACGGGGGACCGGGCATGAGAAGTGGGTGGCGGAGGGCGGGGGTGAGGGGGGAAGGAGTGATCGGAGCCGCGGACGGCGAGGGGAGGGCGAAGAGGGGGGGAAGGGGCGGGGAGGGGTGGGGAGGCGGGAGGGAGGAGGGAGGAGCGGCTGGGACGGAGAGGGAGGAACGTAGGGAGAGAGAGGGGGGAGAGGGCGACCTAAGGTCACTGAAACCAATATGCCTATTCGCGTAATACAGGTACGCGTCCCCAGTGCAATCAGACGAAGGTACTGGGCATGAACCGTTTGGACTGAAGTTTTCGTCTGCGCGGAGTCGAATTCCGGTGTAGTATCCTAAGAAACGGCGCCCGCGTGGACATTTGTTATCAATGTTCGCATCACATACCTTCGCCAAACAATGTCGTTTTGTCAGGCGTCAGAAGCTCACGCACTATTGGGGATTAACTGATTATTTTGGTTCAAGGCTGTCACACCGAGCGACTCGTGATTAACTGCGAGCCACGTGATTAACTCGATAGGTGCCATGGAAAAAGTTAAAGAGACTGCCCCAGCTTTCATGGGGGAACACAAAACACACATGGTCAAATGGGCTAGATTTGCATAGAGATAGACAGATGTTTTTATTCTGGCCAAGGCTGCGGAATTAATAAATTGGATTGATATATTCTGTACTTTTAGATTGAAGCCACTCTATCACAAAATCAATTTTCTTCTCAACATATTTGATAAATTTCTGAGGGGTTATTGAAAGTATTAGGAAAACCACATAGATTCTTGTGAATATGACACAAGTTTATTTTGTGCATTTGTTTAAGACTTTTTGTTTCTTTGCTAGGAAATATGAACAATATGGTGCCTATTAAAACTGAATTTTGTGTGTGCATTTGTAATCAGTAAATTAACCTGTTGGAGACCAAGTATCAGATATCTTGGGGCTGGTGTCTATGGGAAATGCAAGTTACATCGAAATCAAATTGTATCCTATAGCTTAAAGACACTATATAACACTGTGGAAGACCCGTTTAAAAAATTGTCGAACTTTGCTATCTGACATATCTGACAGTGTTTGAATGGACAAATAAACACCCTAGAACACAAAAGTTTGGACAGTTATGCTGTCACTAGTACAATATGTGCTGATACAAATTGGCATATTAATTTTATATTGGGCGATAGGAAATTCTGCAACACAGCAGTCTATGGAGAAAAGCTGGAATGGTCTCTCAATGATTTTCACTTTTTTTAAGCACTTAATAATTGTTTTACACTGCAATTTTTTTTCAGGGCTTCATTTTTAGACCATATCAAAGACACTAGTAGCATGGGGAATCATGTAGCTCAGATTTTTTAAACTGGAAACACTGTTATACAATACCTTTAATATCTTAAACTTCTATGGTCAAACATTGTTATCCTGTACGTGCCTACAGTTTTTTTATGGAGAGAAACTAAACTATATCCGAGATATTATATACTACCAATAATTTTACTTGACTAGATAATCATAATGGCATATTCAATCTTCTTCAGAACATATACTTAAGAAAATTAAATTACTGGCAAAGTTTATTTCTGCAGAATCAAAAGATTTCTCTCAACTCTATGTAACTTCAAAAGTTCATTTCAATCATAAGTCACTTTATCAACTATGCTGATGGTATACACCACATGTGTTTGTCGATGAATATATGGCCTTTAAGTTTCTCTGATACCTCTTCTGCATACCCCCTGTCATCTTGCCCCCTCCCCTTCCCTCAAGTACGGCCATCAAGTGGCATCTTCTATGAATGATGATTGACAATGATGTGTGCCACACTCAAATCTGACCGTTGCCTGAACCCTACAAATTTTTTGAGTCGAGTCAGGGTTCGAAGTTCTGGTCATGATTAGATTACGCGCTGCGCAGCTGGGATTAACAAAAAAGTGAAGTCTTGTGAGTGGTCGTAAAGGGACGGCAGGGGGGCAAGTTGTTACGAGGTACATGAAGTTATATCGCTTCAAGAACTGACCTGGCTTTACTTTTCTGAAAACATGAATTCACGGATGAGTACATGTGGGGTTAGAATGCGGTCATAATTGCAGCTAATGAAGATAATTCAATTTGGGAATTGGCCCAGTGATGCAACAAATAAAAAGAAAAGGACCCTGTTGTCCTTGACTTTCATTGAAATACATCTGTGCATCGTTCCTTAGCTGACAGATTTAAAACTGAATATCAGATATCAGGACAGTTTTAAGTTAAGATAAAGGTGGGCAGGAAGATATTAAAAATGTGATGTCATGTGTATGATGAATATCTCTGTCAGCCACATCTGCAGTGCAGGCAGTGAAGATTCAAGCCATCCCAAGTTTTTGTCTTTACCTCACCATGATATGTGATGAAAATAGTTCACGATCCCCCAAGTTATTGTTGGAAAACCTTTCAGTATCCTACTCACACGACGATTGTGAGTCTCGGAGTGCTTTGTGAAGTGATGCAATTGAACAGGTGCAGTATAATGACATTTCATTGTTAGGAGAGACGCATAAAGCCTACCATGTTCTATTTTTGGGGGAGGACCCTCATCCTGTCGTACGTTCCCGTCTTTGCACAAATCCGCAAAACGGTGAATAACTTCACAGGCTCGATGATGGGGATCTCACTGCCTGTCAAAATTCCGTGCATGGATAGTTCTAACCAACTTGACGTAGTCTGGTGAAAAGAAAAGAAAACAAGAAATGTAGGGATTACAATTAAAATTCAATGTTATCTCTATTTTATGATTCTTGGTGTGTGTGTGTGTGTGTGTGTGTGTTTGTTGTGTATGTGTGTGTGTGTGTGTTGTTGTGTGTGTGTGTGTGTGTGTGTGTGTGTGTGTGTGTGTGTGTGTGTGTGTGTGTGTATGTGTACTTTTGTGAGTGGAAAGTGTGTATGTGTGAATGTGCTCTCTGTTTGGAAATTGTTTGTTGGCCCCTCCCGTGGACCACAATTAAAGCCACAGAATCTTCTGGTCAGCCTTGAGAACTTCTGATGTAGGTGTGTTACTATGATATAATACACTGTACATGCATCCCATCATCTACACACATTTTGGGATTTTTTTTTTCTTCAAATTGGTATCATAGGAATGAAAGGATGGAAACTTGACAGTGGTGGAGGTGGGGTGGTTTGGGGGATGGGAGGGGGAATAAGGTTAGGCCATCTCATCAAACAAGACTGATGGAAAGTACTTTAGGGGATTGGGTGTTTAATTTTTAATATCACATCATCTTTCTCACTACGCCATCTTGCATTCAGCTTGTTTTACAAAATATCAGAATGAGTAATTTAAGAAACTGTTCAAACACGAAGAAAGAAATGGTTGACAACTTTGGGAGTGATCCACCCTAAAAATCTTCCCTCCAGCTACATCTGGCCTTCCATCACGTCTGAAATTTACGTAAACGATGACTCATCCGCAACTTACCTTGCAATCTCACACATCTCTTCTGTTTTCTTTCTCTGTCTATGCAGTGACGCAGCCGTGGTACTATGGGCGTATGCTGCGTCAGGAGTGCGAATACCTGATGCTGTCGCAGGGCAAATCCAGACAGTTCTTAGTCAGGGACAGCTCCCACCGAGTAAGTCGGCAGACATCACCCTGACGGGAAGGGAATGAGAATAGACAACCGAATAGATCAGATAAATCACATGTCTTAAACTCATTACTGGCTAGGTAGTCATCTTCTTTTTCTGTCTTTGAAGGTTACTTTTCTGAATCACAAAAGAAGAAAATAAAAACGCTCTTGCGGTCGAAGGATAAGAATCAAGGGTGACCTTATCTGTCAGAAAGATATTATTAGTGTAGCCGTAAATATACATATTTGACACAGAATCTAACCAAATTTTGTCAAGATTATTCACCAGTTTTGGTACAAAAAAAAAATCAGGATTGTAGTTTTATATAATACACACAAATAGAAACTTCAGGTATTGTTACATTGTAAGCTGCTATTTTGAAGAAATGTAATTATATGAAGTAACAATATCATACTGCATTAAATACCACTAAATACCACTAACATGCTACTGTCACACAGTATTTAAATCATGGAAGATGGCTTAATTTTGCTTTAACATGTATTTCCCATAGACCTCCTAGCAAGATATTTTTCATCTTAAACGGATTAAAGGGGAATTCCAGTCTGAGAAACACAAGAGGAACATATCAAGGAAAATTTAAGAATAATCAGATGCATTTAAGAATGAAAATGTGAATTTCTGGAAAATTCTACAAATCAAATCTTCAATGTTGTTACACTCACTGTGACCAACCCTCTTTCTGTTTTGTACACAGAATATCACTATATTATCAATGTCTTGAATATTTATGCTGGAACATACTTTGTATAGGAAATATGAATATATAAACCAATCTTCACAATTCAAAAGAAGAATTTGAATCGCCTACAAGTTCAGACTTTTCCCTGATTTGCAGGGTCTCTAGTAGTACATGACAACATCTTATCAAGCTTTCCAATTATTTTAGA
>JZLH01S0618485.1:750-15239 GCA_001188425.1 Eucidaris tribuloides
GATGTAATGATTCGTGCAGCCCTCACTTAACGGTGACCCTTACTTTTTATTGCTTATTCTAATAGCCTATGATGCGTAGATAAGGTTTGAGATATCACTTTCTATGACAAATTCTTCTGACGTCATCTATGACGTCACAAAGTAAAATCGTGTTTCGCGCATATCTCATGACTGAAGTAGAGTGTGATTACTAAACTTGGTACACTGTAACTTCAGGTCAAAGGTCATCACTGGTGCTCATCATATGCGTGCGGGAGTCACGACGAACGCGTACGCGCGCGCCGAAATATTAAGTAATTTTTGACAGAGAAGTAAAGGTGAAAAGGGACCGCTTCGAACAAGTTATGATACGCCATATAGACTGTCACAATCTCTTAAGGTCTACTGATCGGAGCGAATACGCGGATCACCAATTCGTCTCAGTGACGAATTAAAATCTAGTTATTATTATTATTATTATTATTATTACTATGATGATGATGATGATAATGATAATAATAATCACCTTAATACTAAACAAAAGTTATACTACTGACTGAAAAAAATATATATATATTTTTCCGTGAAACCTGGGAGGGGGATGATTGTACATGTCATCCCCCCCCCCCGCCACCTTGTGAGCTGTGGGGGATGCATACCCCTATCCCCTGCGCTGTCTACGCCCCTGCTAGAATCACACATTTTCTTTGCGGATCTTCCAAAATTTTCTGCCGTGGGATGGGGTTATCCACACCCTCCCCCGCTCGGTTGCTTCGCTCACTCTTAAGTGTGGTACCCAATCCATAATCTTGATAAAATAAATCATTGAAATGTATGTTCCATGCCTAAAATCTACGTTTTTGATTTCCGTGGAAGGGGTATGGCCCATCCCATTACCCTCTCAGGCCCTTCCCGGATCGGTCGCTTCGCTTCCTTGCAAGTATAAAAACGCAATTACAGTTTTTCACATAATTCATGTAATAATAATAATAATAATAATAATGATAATAATAATTATAATGATAATGATAATAATAATAGTAATAATAATAATAATAATTAGTAGTAGTAGTAGTAGTAGTAGTAGTAGTAGTAGTAGTAGTAGTAGTACATTATTATTTTTATAATTATTATTGATATTACATGTATTATTATCATCATCGTCATCGTGTCCCCTTTAATCCCTTAGTGCATTCGTATTTGTGATCCGCTGTCTTCAGCTCCTAGCGGTGTCCAACAAGAGACGTTTGCAGTATAGACACTGGTGTAAATCCTGGGGGATGCGTGATACTTAATTGATTAAAGTTAATTAAAATTAATGATCAAAACAAGTGACGACCAAATATAATTTGATTATCCCAGCTAACACACAAAAGTGACCTGGTGTTCAAATCAAAAGTAATTTTCATCAAATGTCTTCATCAGCAATATCTTCATCAAATTAGTGGACATAAAGTAACAGAGGTCGCCATCACATTATAAATGGCTATTATCAAATCAAAATCAGCCGCAAAATCAAATCATGAGCCTTCATATACAATTATAAGCGGCAACGATCAAATTCTAGTTGTTTGGCGCACCACCAGGAACACGAAAAGGACAACACTGAGATGAGTACCGCAATTGCGTTGATCGCAATTGAGTTGATCGCTCTCTACACGAGAGCGAGCGACGAATTTAAAAGTGACACCAACCAAATCGTAGACGATCATCTGAACCGTCGTAGGCCTATACGTCTGTCGGGGGCCAAAATATCGATTTTTAGTTTTCTGTAAAACAGTCTTATTCTATATCCGGAGAAGGTTCCATGGTATAAAAACTTTTACTTTTCAAGATATTGCCATGTTTTTAATCCAAGCACGTATCTGTTCTGTAAAATTTGCGCCTTCCATTAAAATAGTGTACTGCCGTGTAGCCATAACACGGTACGGTTGATTATGCGCATGATGGTCGCGGTATCCTAATTAATACATTCATGAGCTGTTTACTACGCGAAGCAGCGGTCCCTACAGCTGAAGTCCCACTAAACCTCTGATTTGATTATACCATTTATATGTCTTTTTGTGCCTTCTTGATGTCAGTTTAATTAAATCCAATGTCTGTAGATTTAGTGAGTGAGATTTCAGGTATTTTTGGCAGTTTTTAGCATTTGGAGGATGAATTTTGATGACCTCATTTGCATAGGGCCTTCATGGCTGTGTGCTTTGGTAGGGCAAAGGTTATCAGGACTGTTCTACTTCAAAGGAGGGTAGCGAAGAAGTTAATTGGCAAACATGGTGTAAATTGATATGATTTGTATTGGTACACAACATATTACAAAAAAAAAGGTCTGGCGTAATCTCAAATTTGTCGAAAAACTGGGCCGAAGTCGCTAAAAATAACACATATCTCTATGGGCCATTAATTAGGAGACCACTACCTTAAGAGGCTGCTCCCCCTAAAGGCCCCTATACGTACACAATGTAGAAGTCCAAATATGTGTTTACAGTCAGAGCTTAAATTTTGCCAATTTGATAAGATAACCATTAATTTATAAGAATTAATTAGTAAATTTGAAGTTTTGTTGACATTTTGAGTAATTTTAGCTAGATATTAACATTTTACTGTATTTCCGTAGCCAACACATAGAAACACACTGGATTAGTGCAATATGGCTGTGTGTGAAGATTTTCATCTCAAATTGGCCAGTCATATCAGCCACATTGATACACGTGCCATTGAGCGAAACACGTTCGTTCAATATGTAGCTGTATGGTGCAGGTGTGCCCGCCCGGGTATTTTTGTAACTAGACTTGGCAATTTAAAAGAATGTCGACCTCCTTGCAGACTGCCAGGTAAATGTACTAACGCTCCAATGTATTGTATTGCAGTCATAGATTTTTTTTTGGGGGGGGGGGCGCGCGGGTGGCCGGGGGGGGGGTCATTTGGAGGATGAATTTTGATGACATCATTTGCAAAGGACTTTCATGGCTGTGTGCTTTGGTAGGGCAAAGGTTATCAGGACTGTTCTACTTCAAAGGAGGGTAGCGAAAAAGTTTATTGGCAAACATGATGTAAATTGAAAATAGATGAAATGATTTGTATTGGTACAAATCATATTACACACAAAAAAAGTCTGGCGTAATCTCAAATTTGTCGAAAAACTGGGCCGAAGTCGGTGAAAATAACACATATCTCTATGGGCCAATAATTAGGAGACCGCTACCTGATACGCGCACTCAGCAAACTATCGTATGTGGTAGCGGTATCCTAATTATTGGCCCATAGAGATATGTGTTATTTTTATCGACTTCGGCCCAGTTTTTCGACAAATTTGAGATTACGCCAGACCTTGTTTTTGTAATATGTTGTGCACCACTACAAATCATTTCATCTTATTTTCACATTATACTATGTTTACCAATACACTTTTTCGCTACCCTCCTTTGAAGTAGAACAGTCCTGATACCCCTTACCCCACCAAAGCACACAGTCATGAAAGCCCTATGCAAATGAGGTCATCAAAATTCATCCTCCAAATGCTAAAAACTGCCAAAAATACCTGAAATCTCACTCACTAAATCTGCAGACATTGTATTTAATTAAACTGACATCAAGAGGCACAACAAGACATAATAAATGACATAATCAAGCATCAAATCGGAGTTTTAGTGGCACTTCAGCTGCTTCGCGTAGTAAACGGGCCATGCATATATTAATTAGGATACCGCTACCATGTGTGCGCATTGGCTTTGCGCGTTGAAGACAACTAGCAGTTTGGTTGAGTGCGCGCATCCAATGTAGGCCTATATGGTAAGAAGTGTGACCATATAGTGACCAAAGTGTCATAGCGCCTCCTGGTGTTTGTACAGAGGAAAAGCTCGTCACATTAAAGCAAAAATGCATGCATTTAACTCTTTTAGGATTTCCAATCCATGATTTTGCGAGAAAATAAATACACTGTTTTTAAAGATTGTGTCATTGATTTGCGCTTCAAAAAACATCTATATGAATCAAATTAGCTGAAATCATATGCAATGTGAAGATTGATATAAATAAACACCTCTCATAGAGACTTGGGGTAAAATATTGAGTTTTGGTGAAAATCTGGACAGTTAAATTTCATCCTTTTCCAAATGACTGGCCAGCAATTTAAAAAAAAATCCGCGACGTCAAACGTGCACGTGCCGTTCCAAAATGGTCCGATCAGCCGTTAGTCAAAAGTCGCGCAGGGGATAGCCGTTAACCAATCAGAGGGCACAGTGGCACAGGCATGGGCGGAAATCCACGCAAAAATTTCCATGTGGGGGGACACCTATTGTTGTGTCCCCCCCCCCCCACATGAATGGCATTCCTGCGTGGATTTTCGCCCATGGGCACAGGGCACATTCGCAGTTTGAGCAAAATTGAAACTCACAGAAAGAACAACATTCTGATAACATGTCGTTATAAGTTTTTCTCATAAAAGAACAAATTCATGACGTATGGATCTCAGACTTTCAACACACCATTTGTAAGTACTAAACTACCGTTTGGTTTTGATAATGAAGGGAAGTAATGGACTTGCACATCCCTGACACTATCTTTAAGAAGAGAACCCATGCAACATCATTGTTATGTATTTTCCTTGCAATGAATATCTGCAATGGATTAGGACGAAAAGTGGGAAAATAAAGTTGGATTTAGACTCCATTTTCTGAAACTTAAGTCTTGCAGCGTTGTATAGATATATGACAGTTCGAATGAAAGCCGTCGAAATGATGAAATGCAGTCGTTGGCGATGAAACCAAATGTGTCCGTTGGCGTTCCATATCCCATCAATATTTACATATACTCTTGTCGATTCCGGTTCGGGTTAATCGTTAACCTGCGGCATGTACGACGGACGGCGAACTGCGTGCCCGTTTTTTACGGACGCGTTATTGTTCATAGTCGCGGACATCATGAGGCCAGTATAGGATGTGGTTGTGAACTTAAACTGCCACACCTTGTCATATCAGAATTATTCGCTACCGCACCGAACAAGATGTGTATCCCCACTAATCCGTAATCAGAAGTTCGAGTTTGATGGACGCTCTGCCGGATACGACTCAACTCTGAAATGACTCAATGGTTGTGCGCGGCGACACATTTTCCGCATGCAGTAGACCTAAATAACATCTTTCTGGGGTGACCGTATGGTAGAATGTTAAACATTTTTGTTTAACAACATGAAAATTGCTTGAGACGGTGTCATTGCTGGACTATAATTACACGTCAATATTTATTAGATTTGTGCTTGTACATGATTTCGTCGCAGAAAAAGAAGCGAAACTATGGTGCTAAGATATAATGCAATACTGGTAAGTCGTTACTATTGCCAGATTTGATATTTCTATTTCCAATTATAAGACATTAGCTGTGTGAAAACATGAGTATCGATCGTTTTTTTTTGTGTGTGTGTGTGTCCATTCCAAGTTTTTATCAAGAGCGAGCTTTCCATTCCCGACGGCATAAAGCATGGGCGTAAATAGGGTCCGAGGAGTAGGGGAATGATCGATGACATTTCCAAATTTTGGAGGACACCCCCAAATCAAGGGCTATTTCTTGAAAAGAGGACACCTACAACGTGCAAAAATACCACTATCTCTAGCCTAAACATTAGCATATAACGTTTATTGTGATTACATTTTAGACCTTTCACGTAATGTGTTTCTCGATGTTTTGCAGTAAAAAGCAATAATTACCATAACATTAATTTTTGCAGTTGTGTTTTCATGGCCTATATCAATGTACAAGCGAGCGAAGCGAGCGAGAACATTTTTACGACCTGTGAGACTGCATGGTGTCCAATAACATCTTATAAAAGGGGGAAATATATCAAAAATGTCTCAGATTCAGAGACCGAAAAGACCTTCATTATAGTATATCTAGTATTAATGCGAACGAGCGTATCAAGCGGGCCTGAGAAATATTAAAGTAAGTTGCTCTAAGTTGTTAAAAATTTGAGGTACAAATCAAAGGGAAAGGGAAGCATTTTAAGAACCAGTGTCAATTTAGAGAAGGCGGTACGGCAGTTAAATTAGAACGGGTGCCTCAAAACATATGAAAAATTCCATTGTCACAGGTTAAGCTTTATCAGAGGTGGAAAAAATAGACAATTGTTTTATCTGAAATAAAACTATTGTTCTCCTTATGTTCTCATGTGAAAATATCTGAGTTTGTTTTCTACATTTTGTTCACATACGAATAGGCTTACATTTTGCGTTATTTCTGCACTAAATAGAATAGGGATATAATGCCCATTTGAACCGATGGAAAACAAGTTAGTAATGAACATGAATGAGAAATATTGTAATCGGAAACATCGAGATATAAATGTTTTAATTGAAACATTGAACAGAAATCTTGCTAAAATACATACTTGGTTCAAGTGCAATAGGCTTTCATTAAAAATAGATAAAACCCAGTGTGTTGTTTTTAAAAAGAAATTCGTGCAATATAATGACGACAATCTTTCTCTCAAAATCGATTCAATTTCTTTAAAGTTCCATGAATCAGTAACATTTTTAGGTGTAGAATTAAATTCTAATTTATGTTGGAATGATCATATTAATTTATTTCGTCTTAGAGTTTCACGTTTTATTCGATTTTGAACCGACTGAATTATGAATTACCCTCTTATGTATTGTTTAATCTTTATAATGCCCATATTTATCCCACATTTCATATTGCAATTCAATTTGGGGAAATACGCATTCTTTCCACCTACAGAAATTGACTATAGTTCAAAAGAAAGCAATTCGTATCTGTACGCAATCAGATTTCAATGCACCAACATCTCAATTATTTAAATCATTATGCAAGCCAAAATTGCAAGATATTAATGAAATTCAAATTGCTTCAATTATGCAACGTTACCACACACAAACTTTGTGTCCATATCTAATGAACATGTTTTCAATCAATGCCAATATTCATAGTTATAATACAAGATCAATTAATAAATTTCATCGTTGGAGATATTTGAATGATAGGTCAAAATATGAATGACGCCACACTGGTCCAGGTTTATGGAATAGTCTTAAGTTTGGAAAATTAAATATACAATTCAATAATATATTTAAAAGGCAATTTAAAAAAGAATTGATATCTACCTACTGACTTTCTTTACTTATTTTCCATGCTTTGTTGAATAAGTCTTTCATCTGTTTTAATATAAATTTGTTGTGCGTGTGTGTGTGTGTGGTTTTTTTTATATTATGTCATTTATGGTTACATTTGACTGCAATATTGGTACACTATCACAACTAAAGCTACAGTTATAATATCAAACAACAACCGTTCAATAATTTCGGGTATGTGCAATTTAACAAGCCTTTTCAAGGGCTTTCTACGTACACACCCTTTTCCATTAATTTTTCCAATAATTATTTTATTTTGTTTGAAATGTAATGTACATCTGTACCATCGATTTTAGTTGTATCTCTGTTTGGTCAACATGTGAAATTTTGTTCTGTATTGTCTGTTTTTGTCTGTGTATCTTTTTTAATGAATTGGAAATAAAGATTGAATTTGAATGTGAATTTGATATTCAGATAACAATATCTTTTGTATTCTAAAATTTGGTTAATGTTAGTTATAATTGAATAAACATATTTTTTTTTATTAAAAGTGGGGGTATATTTTTTTTTATTTACAGATCATTACCCCTTCCCGGAGAGTGCTGGGATATATCCCCCAATCCCACTCCTCCCAATTTGTGACGTTTATTTAATTCGAGGAGATGAGATTGCTGGTCTCTGTCTGCCAGGATACTCTAAAACCAACGCTTTGAATCAAATATAAGTTATAAGCCGGGGAACTACACATTTTGAAAATGATTGATTATAACTATAATAGTGCTATGCAGTGAAAACTACCTTTAAAACAAGGCCATACGTAAGAATTTTCCAGGATCGAAATGTACAAATTATTGAGGGAAAGAGCAAGCCAGGGAGCGGAGCTTTTGAATTTTTTAGAATTAAAATTGAACAATCTTAAGCATTTTCAAAGCATTTCAAGAGAATTGCTCACCTATATACGCAATTTTGTGTATGATTAACTAATTAAACAAAAAATTTTGTCTTGAAAGTGGGGGGGGGATGATTGTACAGGCCATCTACCCATCTCGAAAAGTGGGGGGATATTACATGTATCCCCCCCCCCCGGATTTACGCCAGTGGTATATAAACCGTGTGCTCTAAAATAGACGTTCGCAATGCATAGCGATGATAAAATAGATGACGTAATACTATATATATATTACATATTATATATATATATATATATATATATATATATATATATATATATATATAATATATATTATGAACCTTTCATTTTATTTTTGCAATTATATGCATGTTTGTGTTTTGTGTTACTTACATATACATGTGTCTAAAAATGATCAATCGGGAGAAAAATATTTACGGTATGTGTGTTTGCCTGTTTGGTATCATATTAAAGCAGAATAAATTTTCTTTCCGATAAAGTTAATTTCATTTAATTTACTTTTATAAATCAAAAGTTATGATTGCTTTTGTGCAGTCACGCAAAATCACGTTTGTCCCACTTTTGTGTATTGGTCATAAATTGGTGGTATCGTTGCTTACAAGAACTCATAAAAACTGAATTACAAAAAGCAATAAAAAACAAAATAACAAATGGATTTTGCCTTTAAATATGTTTATTTATGTTGTTCTAGTAAATAGAAAATTAAATTCCAAATAACCCTTACTCGGCATTGAAATGATATTGCAAGTGTTCATGTCTTCTGTTTACCAGACTGCATTCACAATGACATGATGATCTGCATATCTCATTCATTTAATAGGCCTTTTGCCAAAATTATTTACCCCCTTTTGTACTATAAATAATAGGAAATCAGAAATGTACAACCTAGCTGAAAAATCTGTTCGTTCAGCAAATTGAACGATTATCAGACTCGCAGTGGGTTTCTTTGTTAAACAATGTGCAGAACCTGCATGTATAGGTATAGCGCATACAGTACACTGGGACAACCGCGATTTTGCATTATCGCAGAAAAATCAATATATCTCACGATTGACACAACCAAATGAAGTAACATAAATTGTATTGGAATGTAAAGTCTTTTAGTTTATGACAATACCAAACAACTAGGTTATATATGATTTTCATATATCAAAAAAATAATTTCCGATTGGACCATTTTTTTAGACAGATTTACAGTAACCTGATGAAGGTCTACGACCGAAAGCTTGATTAAAAACCCTGGAATTACAAGTCTTTATTCCTTCCAGATGCCATTTTTTATGGTATTATGTATTTTCTGTGGACTTTAGCTTCCACAGGCTGTAAACAATTAGGATAATTCAGGACTTTAATATTTGATATGTCTTTTTTATTGATAGCTTACAAGGTTGCTACTTTTAGCACTTAGCGGAAAAATGTCTGGTTAGTATGAAAGCTTTTAACTCTTTAGGTCTGGAAAACATCATAAGCCATGATTTTCTTTTTGAAAACACATAAAAGTTCCCGTAATCTCATTTGATTGAAAACAAATCTGCGTTTCAATTAATGCATGAAATGTTTATGAAATTAGGCCTACTCTAACATATGTACCGCATGTGTACATCAGAGCGCGTGTAAAGAAGCTGCACTAGTATTCTTCCAGGAGTTTAGTGTTTTCCTTTCCTTCCTGCTCTCATTTTACCTTTCCTTATTTCTGTCTTCTTCATTGGTGCTTTCCTCTTGACTCTTCCTTTTATTTATCCCTTTTTTCATTCATTCTTGCTTTTCTTTTTCCGTCCTTCCTTGATTAGCGTTTTCTCCCTTTCCGTCCTACTTTTTTTTTTGCTTTTATCCATTTTTAATATCCCCTTTTGCACAGTGATACCTCTTATACAAAATTTACATTGGTTCATTAAAACGGTCCTAAAATGAAAGGTGATTAACCAAAATATATCATCGCGGTGTCACTCTTTACGCATAAGAATAGTCTATCAAATGAACTGTATCAATACGAGCAATTATTTTGGGAAATAACCGTAAAATGTACCTTCCCCTTTTTTCTGGGCTATTCGGTATACACATCAAGACATCGATACTGTTGATCATGAAGAAAGTGCAATTACTATTATTGTTGTTTCAAACGCAAACGTTAACGAATCTAGAAGGATAATGAAACAAGAAAGGTGTAAAGACTTGCGATTCTTATACGTTATATACACATTCGTTGGATTACTTTGTTAAAGTGACTCTTAAAGTTTGTGTGATTTGCATATCCCAAAATAAGCTCAACAAGGAAATAGGCTTACAGACACAAATTTAACAATGGCCACAGTTAAAAAAAAATGTGAACCACACAATCCACCTCTACGTGTCTTTGGTAAGGTCTAAAAATGAAGCCCAGGAAGAAAATGTCTTTTAGAATTAGAGTACTCAAACTACTCATATTGACTGGGTTCACCTGTCCATTTCCTCCCATATTCTACTGTGTTATAAAGCTAGACCCCTCCTAAGTTGCATGTGATGTTTATCTATGCATATATTGCCAGTGGAAGCATAACTTTCTAAACTTCTGTATTCTATGATGTTTATTTGATAATTTAAGCACTACTTTGTAGCTCAGATATCAAAGTTTGACCATATTACATGTACTTTTAAACTGGAGTTCCACAATGTATAGTATCATACAATATCATTGTGTCTTTAAAGTCATTTGAAACGTAATAATTCGTATAAATCCTCGCCTCCTACAAGGCCGTGAGCCAGCAAAGTCAGTTTTCGTAAAAAATAGTACCGTTAAAAGTGTAAACTGAATAAAATGACCCCTGCTGATTAATCCATTTAAGCAAACGTGCATTTGTTTTGATTTGATATGATGTACTAATTCTACGTGGCAAAATAATACAAAGTTCAAACACAATACAAACAATGGTACGGTCATAGCAAACACTGCGCATGACGAGAGTAATAATTAATGTAAGACAAGGTTAAATCAGTTACCATGCAGGATGACTGCCAATAAGCGAACACAACACAAAATACAAGAAAACAAACAATACAAGCTACAACTACAATATACAGGTACCCTTTTGATGCAAAGAAAGACAGGGTTACGAGAAAGCGTGGGACAGGGTAAACATGCTAGAATACGGGGAAGAAAAGGATGGAATAAATTATACGAAAGGTCCTCGTCCAGCACCACAATGAAAATATGAAAACATAAATACATGAATATTCAAGATATAAGTGCGAGAGTAGAGCAACTGGCGACCTTTATACTACGGCAAGTATCGTTGGCTGGGAATAAATAAAGGAGGCTGAAGTTTATTTAGTTTTCAATAAATAAATTGTTCAAGAAAGGTAAAGTCATATATATATATCCTAATAACAACCGACTGTTTAAATGAATAAACATAACGATACTACATATCTTGGGGGACAAAGAATTCCATACGTCTGTGCTGGAGTGGCGAATAGAATTGGTTTTTTGTATTGAAATCATATTCATTGGTAACTCAAAAGGCAAACAGGATTACAAACATTTTGCAAATAAGTATTACAACAGTTTTACCGAATGAAAATACATGTGTATAATAAAGTATTAAAATATTTCATTGCATCCATATAACAACCTTTTTTCCATTGAGATTCCTGATAAGAAAAATAAGAAAAAATAAGAAAAAATCGTCTCATGGCAATATATTTTCTGGGCTATCTGAGTATGTGATTCAGTTAGAAGGGATTTGAAATGATCAAAACTGGGTTGGGTAGTGGGGCATGTAATAATTTAACTACTTCTTTTCGCAAATTAATATTATTAATTAATTGATAGCCAGGTAACTTACTTAATATTCCCAAAATAACAGTTTCCTCACTGAGGATACTAACATCCAACATATGAAGTTGTGCTTTCAATTCGTTTCAAGAAAGATTGATTTTTTTTTTCACAATTCCAAAACAAATGTTCTAAGGTTTCATTTTCGAGAGAACAGAAAGTACAAGCAGGACTAGTAAATTGTTTCATTTTATAATTATTTCGTTAACATTGGTCTTTCTCTAGGACAAAATTCGCAAACCATTTTTAATGACGATAACACAAACCATGTGCAATATTTAAAATTTAGTAAGACTTTTTTCGCCCAATTACTACTAAAGAAACTTATCGATATAGTTTGTGACTTAAAAAATAAATCAAGCACTGGTTACGATGGGATAAATATTTCAGTAGTCCAAAGAGTTATACATATAACATGTCATCCTCTGTGTAATATTTTTATATTTTTAATTCTTCTTTGAATAAAGGTATTTTTTTCCTGAAAAATTAAAGATTGCAAAAGTAATCCCAGTGTATAAAAATGGTTCACCTGACACCCTTAGTAACTATCGTCCTATCTCAATCTTGCCACTTTTTTCAAAAATTCTAGAAAAATGTTTTTACAATAGACTATTGAACTTTTAAATCATTTTGAATTAATATCCAACAGCCAGTACGGTTTCCGACCTGGGCACTCTACATCCTCTGCCCTAATTGATTTTGTCCATAAAGTATCGAATGCCTTAGATGACAAAACAATTATGTTGGGATTATTTCTCGATTTGAGTAAGGCATTCGATACTTTAGACCACAAATTCTTTTAGATAAACTGTACAATTATGGAATACGTGGTGTTTTTATTACATTGGTTTGAAATTTACTTAACACATCGTAAACAACATGTTATTTTTAATCAAACCGAATCTCATTTAAAGACATTAGGATGTGGAGTGCCTCAGGGATCCATTATTGGTCCTTTATTATTTCTTGTATATATGAACGATATTACCCAGGCTTCTAGTGCATTGCAATACATTTTATATGCCGACGATACGAGTCTATTTTTGTCTGACAGTAATTACGAACAGTTGGTATCTAAATTTAATTACGAATTAAAGAATATTTCATTGTGGCTTCGTGTAAATAAATATAAATAAGCCTCATTATATGATATTTACTAATAAGAAATTAAGTAATGTTCAGACTGAAATAAAAATTAATGAACATGTCATAGAATGTTGCGATTGTAAATTGTCATGGCATGTGCATATCGAGGCCATTGCTAACAAACTGTCTAAAGGTATCGGTGTTTTAAATAAATTGAAACATTTTTCTTCCAATATTTTATTGATGATTTATAATGCACTGTTTATATCACACTTAAATTATTGTAATACTGCTTGGGCTAATTCGAATGATTATTGTATAAAAAGATTATATATATTACAAAAGAAAGCGATAAGGATTGTTTCTGGATCACCGTATCTTGCTCACACAAAACCACTCTTTCAACGTTTCCAGTCTTTTAATATATTTGAGTTGAATAATTTTAACATCGCCGTGTTTATGTTTTTATGTCACAAAGGTTTGATTCCCGCTAGTCTTTCAAATAAGTATTATCTAAATGCTGAAATACACAGTTACAGTACCAGACAATCTTCCCATTTTCATATGCCATTAATTCGAACCACTGTGTCTAAAAATATTTTTTTTTATAAAGGACCTTTGGTCTGGAATGCCTTACCCACTCATATTAAAATGAGTCCAAATTTAAATACATTTAAAAGGAGATACAAACAGTTATATGTGAATTAAGCACTGTAATTTTTAATGATAAAATCTATATTTCTATCAGACTTTTCATATTTATTACGTAAATTGTATTATTTATTTTTGCATGTACATGTAACGTACGACGGTTCATAGGGATCAGCGCCAAATAAGACGTAACTGTTCTTTCTTGCTGATTCCTCATTCTCATATATTTTGTATGTATAATTTGCATGTGTAATTTTTATTGTTGTCTTTCATTGTGGTAATGTTTTATGTTTGTTTTAAGTGTCTTTTTTATATGATGAATGAAATAAATGAAATTGAAATTGAAAATTGAAAAATATAATCTGTAATTTAACTGTAAAATATTACTTAATATTTCAAATTGAAATATCTGTTTGTTTGCTGTCTATCCATGTCGAATTCATTAGTTCACATGCAGTCGAAAGATCTTTATCATTAGGGCAGTTCCAAGCAAACCAGGACATGACCCCCAAAATTTCAAATTCATCGTATCATGACAAATTTGGTATCATATGAAAGCTAAAAGTCTAAATTTTCAATATCTGTTAATGGTTTGTGCTTTTTAGTGCATTTTAGGGTTAAAAATATAATTTTTATTCAATTTCATTTAAAATTGCCAAATTTGCACTTTTTGAGTTAAATTTCATGTGTAAGAAATGCACCTGGAAAGTGAAAATATACATCGATTTTACTTTGTTATGAAAGCATGATACATGAAAAAATACTTTTCACATCATTTTTTGGCTATACCGTCTTCGTTCCACATCAGTGAGCACGAACGTGAATTCACTTCAAAATGTCACGCCGTAACCACAAAAATGCATATTTTTAGAATATTTTAAAAATAATTGGATCAAATGCAACAATAATTTATTTGCAAATCAAGAGCATCTATACCTATCAATTACAT
>JZLH01S0618494.1:10935-24381 GCA_001188425.1 Eucidaris tribuloides
TTCTTAATCACAAGAAGAGAAAAAAAATTCCCATACCGTATGTACAAATGTCACTATGTACATATAATACACTACCATGTTAGCCATGGCAAATGTCGCTGGCAACCTATTTCATTTCAGTAAATAAGAGTCTTTGCATTCTCAGCAATTCCATCACATTAATGGTGCGGGAAAAAACAAATAATTGCTGGTCTTTTCAAACGTTGATAAAGTCTATAAGGCAAACTACTTGGTCAGGTGGATAGAGTGTTGACATGTTTGCGGTTGTGATGTCATAAGCTGAGT
Organism: Eucidaris tribuloides; assembly: GCA_001188425.1. Lineage (NCBI taxonomy): Eukaryota > Metazoa > Echinodermata > Echinoidea > Cidaroida > Cidaridae > Eucidaris > Eucidaris tribuloides. The sequence continues at coordinate 11,221 of JZLH01S0618494.1, forward strand.
TCCTTGTTTCCGTGGCGAGCCCTCTTGACGGCCTCGACTCGTTTCTGTCTGTCGGCAAACTTGTTTCCCATTGTTTGCGTCAGGGGTGGCAACGAAAAGCTATCTCGGGTCACGCTGAATGCAGTCTCTGGCCTGAATACGGGTCAGTAACAAATGAACAAAAACAAACATGAGGGAACATTTTTAATTGCCCTTTATTTACACAGATATCCTTTTTTACCTACATATTTCATCAATACAACCAGCAAAAACTGTCAGCTGAGACAATATTTTCATGAATTCATTTCTAGTTATCAGTGTGTTACATTAAGTGAGGACAAAGTTTTGAAGTCATCTGTCACTTGACAGTTTTACGATACTTATTTCTTATTTTGAGTTATAATAGGTGAAGTTAATTCGAACAGTAGTTTACAACAATTTTCTAAATGTCTTTTTTGTCCTTCTGGTTACTTTTTTTTTCTTTAATGGAAATATATGAAACTTTCATATTTCTGTCAAAAATGGTTCTTGGGATAAATACAAATACTTTGCATCAGGTGAATATATTTTTTCCTGTGTAAAGATCACTGCACAATCCTTTCCCACAAGATTTGAAAGTTGTTTCATCTACATTGGGTACAATGCTATTATTACGTTTATATCTATTTTTGCAACTGTACTTACAATTTTCTTGTTGGATTCTTTAGTGAAATTCTGGGTAACTTTCCATCTCTGCAAATATCAGAAAGAAAAGATGAATGAAAATCAATTCATTGCCAAGTTACACTAAGATTTACGCACAAGAAAACACTCATTTGTCAACAGTCATACAAATTTACAAATTCATTGGAAAAGTAAATGGAGTAATCACCCAATAGTCTCCTCTCTCCCCATATTACATAGGAATAGTATATTATAGTTTCTTCTCTCAAAATAAATTACTTAATCAGTTTCTTTACAACTACAGCTTATGGTGTAACATGCATGAAAGAAATCCAACTAACATTAATGATCAAAGAACAACTGATTGCATTTGAAGACTCTGAAATCAAAAGGGAATGTTCAAAACCTTATGCCTTAAACAATAACCTCCTCCTCCAGTTTTGGGAATTTATCATGACACGAGTAATGGTAGGATTTCAACACAAGCCTGTGAAATACAGCATTAACATTAATTTGCCTCGTAACATGAAAACAGGTAGCTTATATTTCATAAGAAATATGTACTGAGATCTACTCAGATCCTTCGGACATTCTTTAAAAAGCAAATATCAAATTAGCCAATGGTTTCAAAGTACTTACAGGTAAGTTAATGTTAACCCCTTTTGCTTAAAGCATATGCTAACACCATGTCTACCAGCCGGGCAACAAAACTAGGAATACAGTATATTACTATTTTCACTATGTGACAAACTGTAATGAAGTTCCTTACCCAGCATTATTCTGTTCATCTGCAACATACGCTTTGGCCATCAGGTAAGCATCTGGTGTCCACTTGTGCGAATACAGGACATCTTTTAAGTCTGATTTTATCCTCTGGAGCTGTGACACAACAAAAACAAACAAATATTTAGTATTTTATTACACTCAAGTTGTAGGTGCACATTCATGGACCCCAGGTGAAAGCTTCTGGCTCCCTGCATGATCATTACAATCATCATCATCAACATTGTCATCATGATTATGATGATGGCGATGATGATGATTATTAATTTAATACTTTTAATGATTTCAACAGTACTACACCAGGTCTTATACAGAGTGATCAAAGGGTGATGGAAATACATTTTGCATCATTAATAGTGGCGTCGTTGACAGGCCTTCTGTCGGAAAGCTTGTCGGGATAACAGTATTTTGACTGAAAGATGATATATCGACAGAGATTTTATCTTACCGACAACACCACACAGGGTATCATAGTAATAAATCAGGACCTAACAATATCATCTCCGCAGCCAGTCACTTCTCAAAGCAAGCATTTTTTTCTTTCTCACACTTGCAGAAGGTTATAGAAACTGAGAACCATTGTTCTGAGTGTAATCTACACCATAAGAATATTGGTTCCTCGGAAATTGACGATGTGGTCATGCCCAAAGTTCAAAATTCCACTGCTGCTTTCAATAGCGATGTCAGTCATCACTGGGGCCCCCTGGCAGGCTGATTATCCCCTGTAGTATGTAGCCACAATACAGGTGTATTTAAACATGAATAGGTACAGCGGTGTAAGACTGTATTATGAATGTCCCAATTAATCAGACCATTGTTGTGTCGACAGCTGTGTCTGTCGGCTAAATATTTGAAGTGACATGTCGGAAGAGAAATTTCTATTTGACGACGGCCCTCATCATGTACACATGTAAGTTACAACTAATCATTAATGAAGCTTCTTGTCCTTCCCAGATGATAAATTAATGCACACTATTCATTAGGAAAGCAGTGTTATTTCAAACCCTTAATCAAAGAATTATGTATTAAAAATTCTCAGCCATTTCCAACTATTAGCATTTATTGATATTTTTTTAGCATTTAGGAACATGATGACACAGATAGTGCATAATGATAAGAGATATGAACCATTGTTTCAATGAAATGTGAAGAAGTTCCAAGTACAACCAAGATAAAAAGTTCAGGCAATGTGCACTGGACAGTGAAAACGGAAAAATGCCCTCCCATACCCAAATATTTTGACTACATTACACAAATTATCAGGTAACAAATTTTAATTACAAAAACCTTATCACCTTTGACTATTTAACCTTAAAGTTAATCAACAAATCTTTTCACACAAGTCCCTGCAGGTTATATGGTTTGCCTTATCAGATTAAAACATTTGTGATTACAGATTATGAACAAAATTTGTTTAATATTGACTTACTTCATGATGCTGTCTATCATGGCTCTCCTTTAGATGTCTGATAATGTGACCACATTCCTCCAGGGTGGGGGGCCTAGGGTGGGGGTCTCCCGGTCTCTGAACCTGAAGAGGGTGCATACTGACGGGAAGTAAAGGTGAGAGTGCACTTGCCGTTGGACTGGTCTGCTGGGCTGTCTCTTGGCTTTGAGGTCTAGTGAGAGAGAAAAACATTAACATTTGAACATCAGTAGTAATATTAGATACTGTAAAACACTTTTCTTTTGTGACATGAAACTTTTGCAAATAGTAGCAGATGGCGATATCACGGGCATGAAACTTTCGCGAATCACCGACCATGAAAAACAATAAAATATACCAAAATTGTATTTGGGTGTTTTATTTATAAATTATCACAACAATCTACAGGAAATATTTGTTTTAATGTCTCTGAAACACCATGTTATCAAATGTAGAAGTGCTTTGTGTGCATTGTAAGTGACTGTGCACTTTTAGTACTATCTACTACATGTAGTAGCATATCTGGAGTCATTTGACTTGTACAATACATGGTCTTGTATAGACACAAGCTTTTGCGTGCATTTTTCTTTCGCGAATCTCAACTCCTCACGAAATTCGCGAAAGTTAAATGCTCGCGAAAATTTCTGGTTTAGTACATTAGAATTTACAAACAGTAAGTACCAATAAATATTTTGTATCAAAATATTGATATTTTAGGGGTTTTTACTCTTGTTTTTTTAGGGTGGCAACACTTTCAATTCAAAAGTTTTCTAATGATTTCATTGTATGTTTATCCTAATCTGAGCAACAGTCATTTCAACCAATGTCAACTACCATTTTCCAGACGAAACACAGTACACCTGTCATCGCATACATACATGTACACATGTGAATTACTACTAGTAGTCATTGTCCTATGAAATAACAGACAGTGAGATGTAATACACCGTAATATCCCACTTAATGACACATTTACATTTTGAAAACTACCTGCTTCATGAAAGTACTAAATCTCAAATCAAATTATATCAACACCAGTAGAAGATCAAGTGGCTCACTTATGAATAAAACTATCGTGAAGCATTTATACTTACTTTGGCATGTATTCCTTCAATGAACAAATGTTTTATCAAGATACGAATAGTGACAGAACAATCTCTACCAAGATAATCGTTCATTTTGCTATTTCACTTGAATTACAGTACTTACCTTTTCTCTAATGTTTCTTTTAATCTGTGCTGTAGATATGTGTTCAGGTTCCTAGCTTCTTGTAATCCTGCTGTTAATTCTGCAATTGTCCTCAAATGGTCATACTTTTGGCCTGTAAACATGAAGGAGAAAACAATCATGTACCCTCACCGAAACCACAATGATAATTGTAATAACATAACCATCATATGACTGTACTTTGCAAAGTATGTTTTCACTGCAATGTATTGGTTTTTTTGTTTGTTGTTTTTTTGTTTCAGAGAGTAGTACTAGTAGTTTATAAGGTCCAGTGAAGGTTTAGTATGATAATTATTATCCATTTACTACATTATTATATTTGTCACATATAACATCCACCACATAACTAAGTAGGTATCCACAGTGTGTAATGTCACAACCTAGGAAACATGTAATCCATACAATTCAATCAAATATTGTGACATATTTTGCTTGCTTTTATGATGGAATTCTTGTCACAATTGATGATCAGGACCCTTTAATACATCCTGATTACTGCATGGGCAACCATAACGGTAAGGATTTTAAAAACAGTAACTATTTCTATCATATATACATGTGAGAAATGCAATACAACATCAATGAATGCATTCTGAATTTGGATAGGTAATGAATGAATGAATAAATTAAAGGAATGAATGAATGAATGCTTTGATTACATTTATGTGAATAAATGTATGCTTACTTGAAGAACTGGCACCACTTTCATTTGATTTCAGAGAAGATCCTGAAGACTCTGAAAACAAAAACAGAGAAATAAACTTATTATTATCAGTCATTGTAAAATTGTGTTTTCTGCTTTCTGATACAGAAAGCACACAAAGATAAACAAATTTGTAGCAATCTGGACAGCAGTACAACAACCCTTGTGAATTAAATTGCTACCCTCTATCAAGTACTGTTGTACAAAGCTCCATTTTGTAACTGATCAACATACTATCACATTCTACTGTCCATTCTGTGAAAACATAATGATGCACTGGGTTAGTACTGCTACCAACCACCTTTGAAAGAAACCTTCACTCATTTAGTAACAAAGACATTACTTATCATAATGTGCAGCAATAACAGCAGTTTGCACACTGTATTGCTGAACACTACAGAACACAGCACGTCTTAGGCAATCACTACTGTACACAGACAGAGTAGTTTTCATGAAGAAGGGTAAGTTTGTGGAAACTAGAAAGTGACAGAACTTTATCAAAATTTTGTGTGTTTTTTAATGATAAAAGGGTAGCTTTTTTGTATACCTCCACACTCATACATACGACCAGTGAATTGCTTTCAACATCAAATTCTCCAGCAACACATAATAATTTGACAGGAGTAATGCAATTACATTCAAAATATTATATAATTATGATACTCACCTTTCTTTGGTGTATCTGCTCTGTTCATAATAGCTTTGAACTGCAGTTCTGCAAAGACAGTAACAGAGAAAACATCATTAAACTTTATACATTTTGGAAAACTTCACTTCAAAGAACCTATAGCATTGTGCAACACTTAACCCGTTGGAGACGATTTGATTTCCCTATAACACGCGTTTTCCATAGACCCCAACACGAGTTAACTTGTACTTAGTCTCCAACGGGTTAACTACTGTAGATAGAAGTTTGTGATTCAGAATTTTTTTTTCCCATGCTATACTGGCTCAGACAATGGCTGCTTGTATGTTGTTAGTTTTTCAACAAGGATTTTGTCAAATTTCGGTGAATGTTGTGTTTGTCAAAATTGGCATGATTACAAATAAAATGTAATTTGATTCTATTTCCATTGAAATTTAATTATTACAATGCATTTTAGTGCTTGCAAGTGGAATTTCTTGCCTTTACTATTGGAAGGGTGAATGGGGGGGGGGGGGCAAGAGAAGCAATCACACCCCTCCCTTTTTGGTCAAATTCTTTCATTTTGACAGGGAATTTTGGAACTTTTCAATCGGCCAAACAGAGGCCCCAGCCCCCCTTTTTGGAATTTCTAGATCCACCCCTATATTGGATATTTGAATTATAAATAGAAAAGTTTAACAAATATTAAAGATGATAAAACATTATTCTTAGAATATCTGGTGTGTCTCTTAGCCACAAGACATACAAACAAGAGACCAGTTAGACTTTATGGTACACTGTGCTAAAAGCAGAATGTGTTAAAAGAGCCATTCCCCCAAATCGTTTAACATGTTGGCTACAGGAACCGGATGTGGCCTGTGTTAACTATATGGGATTTTCAGAATCACGGAGGCAACGGGTTAAAATCAAACAATCTGAAACATAAGTAAGCAGACACATACCCTTATTTTCCCTTTTCAGAGCCTCGATCTCCTCGTGCAGACTGGCAAGCACGTCTCTCTGCTGTCGCTTCAGAAACTCCATGCTCCTCTCCACGTGCTGCAACCTCTGGGCGGGGTCATATTCCCCCACCATGGATGATGTCCCCTCCAAACTCTCGGCAACATCGTGCATCAAGTCCTTCTGAGTAATTGCCTGAGTGGCAGGCAGAACCTGGATCTGGTCCTTCAGAAACGGCCTCGGGTAGCGGGCTTTGTCGAGGGTCTGGATGCGGGGCCACTGAGGCAAATTCTGCAGTGGAGGTAGGCTCATTGATGTCACAGGCATCTGGGTCTCCATACGCGTCTCCGCTCACTATTTTTGGTGCAAATTTCTTTTGTAGTTTTTCCCCCGAATGTCTGTAGGATCGAATTCAGTTGTGCTGATGTGCTACAGAATACTCGTTAGGCAGTGCTACAGTCAGATACTGCCTCAATGTAGTTCAGCTGTCTAATCCAATGATTTTGAGGATGAGATTAGTGCATACCTGGGACAATAAGGAGAAAAATCAATTAGTCAAATACATGCTTTTGATGATTTTAATGGTTCATTGAAATATATTGATTCCATTTTGTTATTAAATATCATGAAATAATACTATAACAGCACTTGATGTAAAATACACCATGAATGACAGTGCCATATTTAAGGATGACTGCTGTTCACTCTGATAAAATTTAGAGATAACAAGCCTACCCCATGAAAAAAGTAAAATAACTAATGAGATATGGACCAGTAATTGGTCCAGTATGTTACACATGTAAGTATCAACTTTCATCAGTATCACAAATTTAGAAATAAAATAAGATTATGTCAGCTAGCAAATTATGTGTAAATTAGATTTAGCAGTCTTGATTCATATATATTCATGATTGTAAAGACACCATTCATTATGGGTGTCTAAATGTTGCATAGCGATTCTAAATAAGATACATCCAATATTATGAAAACATGTTTATCTCTTCAAAGCATGAATGCATCTATTGAAATTCTTATAGTTTACAGGTGATTGCAGGAGAAATAGTGCAAATTTGTGGTGCTTACTTGTACTCTGAAATCACAATCATTCATCATCATCAATAAAATACACAGTGCAGGCATAACAAAACTGAGTACAGTACAGCTACAAAATAAAATCACATTATCAAATGTTACATCAAAATAAATACATGTAGATCTAGAATTCTAGATCTAACTATGATTAAGTTGCAGTGACCCTTTTGAAAGATAATAAGTTTATGATTAATTCATAACGTATTGCTAGTACTGCTACTTGAGCTGGGTGCCCGGCATTTCTGCTCATGTCTAATGTAATTTGTCTAAAAAGCTGTCATCCTGTACAGGAAAAAAAAACAGTAATAACATTTTTATTTTATGTTATTCATATCATATATCATTATAGAAACAACAAAAACAGACACATATTTATGTAAAATATATCAAATTATCTTAACGCTAACAGTCAACATGCACAAATAATTTTGAGTAACAATTTAAAGGTAGTGGCTAACATTTACCACAGTTAAAAAAATCTGAGCTACATGATTCCCCATGCTACCATTGTCTTTGATAAGGTCAAAAATGATGCCCTGAAAAAAATTGTATTTCAAAATGATTATTTAGTACTTTAAAAGAGTGAAAATCATAAGTATATCGGATTCACCTGCCCATTTTCTCCCATAGACTTACGTGTGTACACATATGCTTTTTAAACTCGCCCCGAGTTTTGTTTGTTCATGCATAACTTGCCATTGGCAGTGTAGCTTTCCAAACTGTTTTATTCTAAGGTGTTTATTTGTCCATATGAACACTACTATGTAGTTCAGATATCAAAATTTGACAATTTTTTAAACTGAAGCTCCACAATGTTAGCCTATCACTTTAATGTACCATCATAATCAGATAGTCTAACGTTAGAGCTAAATAAATTTTGTCTGCTGAGTTCGGATGAAACAAGTTCCAGCCTTAGACCTCTTTTTGGACTCAAAACAGAAATTTAGTGTTATCTTAAAGTTGAAAAAAATTTCAAATGTAAATATACAAAGAGAAACAAATTTATGACATGTCAATGAGCAAGCCCCAGAGTTATTGTTAGCTTCAATCTAGACCGATGGAATCTGTGGGCTGACTGATGATGTCAATATTGTTAAAAATGAGAAGCCCCCAAATGAGAACACTGGAGAAGGAGAGATTCGATCGGTCTAACTCTAACTTCGACGTAGGTCTGAAATGAGTCAACATTAATCATGTTAAAACATAATATTCGTATTGTAAGTAAACATAATGTTATTATCTTACCAAGCACATGCATCAGGAGGTAAACATGCCACATGGTAAATAAGCGAACAATGACTTCACAAGAATTGATGAAAATGCAGCTGCTCACAAAATTCATATGCCACAGTGGGTGGTTGCAAGTCGCTCACATTCACAATCACACTCACAAACAGCAGTCAAATTAATTAAAGTTAGAAATGCAGACAAGTTATGACTTATAAGTTATCTGCCCATTGATCTCGCAAGGATATTAAGCACATCAGTCACACTCTCACACCTACACAGGAAAAACGTCAAATGTTTTCACAGTCTTCAATGACAATGATGACGTCTTAACCTCCCTGGTTATAAACCTGACGAAAATCACAAACACCCGTCCTACGTCCTCGGCCACCTTCCCTGCCCTGTATTAATTAATTAATCCATCTTCTGTTACATTTTAGCTACAGATCAGGAAAATGGACTTACCTATAATTCGTGATTGAGTTTTTACATCCCATATTCTGCCATATCCACTCAAATTTTAGTATTTTGATCACTCTCTCGCACAATTAATTGCCCTTGACATCACCAACCCAAATGTGTGTGTGTGTACGAATATGCTATGGTCAATCCAAGCTGTTGGTTACTATGCTACGCTGCATGTACACACAGCGGAGACATACAATAACATTGCATTATTTTGCGGAGTTTATCGAGCACGTACGTACACCGCGCGCGAGCCGCTCGTCGAAATGAAAATACCTGAGCTAGTTCGCTGAGGTCTTACCGTGGTTAAATTGTAAGGTAATAATCGCACTGCTTTCAGATCAGCGAAAGTACCAGCAGCTAGTTGCAAGGCAACCAAGTGAATTTAGGCTCATTCCTAAACTCGATTTTCCATTTTGAGTGTGATCAGTTAATGTCACGGACGGACACTTTCAAAAAATGACCATTACTGAAGGCCTAGGGAAAAAATGACAAGATATGAAGGGTTGCTGTATGATTTATTGTAGAGGCTATCAGTAGAAGTACTGAATAATGCTAAAACTTTCCTCAGGCTTTCAATAATGGTCATTTTTTAAAATGTCCGTCCGTGACATTAACTGATCACACTCACATACGATGTAAATGATCACTTGAATATTTTAGATGACATTTATAAGTATTATTCAAAATTATATGCTTATAGTTGTGCACAATCTCAAGAGAGGGGAGCAGCTTTTTTTAGAAGCACTTGAACCATCTATTCCTCATTTATCAGAAGAATTAAAGGACGGTTTGAATTCTCCTATATTTATAAGTAAAGCTGAAATTTTTAATATTTTGAAGACTATGAGTAACAATAAAACACCTGGTATTGATGGTTTGCCGATAGAATTTTATAAAATGTTTTTCGAGGACATTGGGGATTAATTGGTAGCATCATATAATTATTCTTTTGAATGTGGTTGTTTATCAGCATCCCAGAGAAATGGAGTAATCACACTGATTCCTATAAAAAAAATTAAGATGTGTCGTGTATTAAAAATTATCAACCCATTACTTTATTAACTATACTGATTATAAATTGATTGCTAAAGTTTTGGGAGCAAGATTGAAAAAAGTTTTGCATTGTTTAATTCTGATCAGCAAGGATTCATGAAAGGTAGAAATATTAGTAGCAATATTCGCACTATTATTGATGTAAACGGAGTATGCAGATTTTAAAGATATTGAAGGCTCTATTTTATTGTTTGATTTAGAAAAGGCTTTCGATAGAGTAGAACATAATTACTTATTTCACACTTTGAAAGTTTTTAACCTGGGCGATAATTTCATACAGTGGATCAAATCATTTTATAATGAAAGATTAAGCTCAGTTTTAAATAATGGATTCATGACTAAACGCTTTGCATTGTCAAGAGGAATTTTTCAGGGATGCCCCATCTCTCCACTGCTTTTTCTGTTAGCGATTGAGCCTCTATCAATCTCCATAAGGAAAAATCCTTTAATTAAAGGCATATCAGCTGGGAAGAACACAAAAAATTAGTTTATTTGCAGCAGGCGCGGTTCTACGGGGGGCTTTGGGGGCTTGAGCCCCCGAAAACCCCCAAAAAAACAAAAAAAAACTAGCTCAAGCCCCCCAAAAAATTTTCGGACAAAAAAAAATTAAATGAAAATATTAATATATAAACTGAAACGATCTAGCATAGATGAAATATTGATAGAAAGACGTAATGAAAATGTTTAAATACGTATTTACTATGCCTAGAAACACCTTTTTTTAACACATATCTTCCAAAAAATTCCTACTCCTGCTCGGTCGCTTCGCTTCCTCGACTACCTATTTACATTTTTTTCACACAGGTCTTCTTACGTAACATCGTCTTGAAATCCTTCACAACAATCCTTATAATAATTTTCATAAATATACCTTTAAAATATACTTAGAAACATGTCTTTGCTATACGTGTATTTCAAAAACATTCTTGCCGTGGGTTCCACATCCCACACCCGTCCTCCTCCCTCACGCAAGTATAAATACCCCAATTACAGTTGTTCACATACTTCCTGAACATTTTTGTTTTAATCGTGAACTCATCAAATAATACGCACTTAGCGCAGCAGGGGGACATACTAGGCCATCCCCCCCTCCCAATTCAGTAGCTACAAAATTAAAAGAATGAAAATAACAAGTCACAGAAACATCAGCCGGCGACAGACGCAGTGCGTCAAACATTTTTCGAAAGTGGTGGGGGGGCAAATTAATGTTCATAGGCGTGGAAACGAATATGTCAAAATTTTCGGCGGCGCTCCGCGCGGCAAAATTGCCATAGATAAGCTAGCAACTTTTCTGCAATGGCGTTCCACACAATGAATTATTGTGTAATAGTTCAATGGTTTTGTAGTTCCTTGCGCTATTCTTGCATTACGTTTTAAGAATGATTCAATTTGTCATTTTTTTTTTGGGGGGGGGAGGCAAAAGTAAGAACAATTCAAAATTTTCGGTGCGCTCCGCGCGCAGAATTGCAATAATGCAATATGCTGACACGTTTTTCACAAAGCGTGCAAAAAATTGAGCATTGTGTAATGGTTTTGTAGTACTTTGTGCTATTCTTGCATTACGTTTTAAGAATGATTCAATTTGTCAATTTTTTTGTAGGGGAGGGGGCAAAAGTAAGGAAAATGTCAACATTTTCGGCGGGCTTCGCGCGCAAAATTGCAGTACAGTAATACATATGTTAACAATTTTTCTCGCAAAGCGCGAACAAAACCCCAAAACATTGTGTAGCTTTAATGGTTTGTAGTGTCTTACATTGCTTGTTAAACATCATTTTTCTTTCAATTTAACAATTTTTTAGGGGAGGGGGGCAAAACAGTACCTTTGCCCCAATATTTTCATTGGCGTGGTAATATAATGTCAAAATTTTCGGCGCGCTACGCGCGCAAAATTGCAGTACAGTAATACATAATGTTAACAATTTTTCTCGCAAAGCGCGAACAAAAAAACGAAACATTGTGTAGGTGTAATGGTTTTGTAGTGCCTTACGTTGCTTGTGAAACATATTATTTTTCAATTTGTCATTTTTTTTTGGAGGGGGTGGGGAGCAACACAATATGTCACAGTATGTCTACCCCAATATTTTCATTGGTGTGGTAATGATACAATTAATGTTTTTGCAGTTCTTACGCAGCTTTTTAAACATATAATTTTTCAATTTATCAGTTTTTTTGGGGGGAGGGGGTCAAAAACAATATGTTTGTCAAAAGATTTTCATTGGCGTGTTATAAAGTGTCAAAAATTTCGACGCGCTACGCGCGCAAAAAATTCAATATATACGCTAACAATTTTTCAAGAGAGGTGCGCCGCAAAATTGAATATTGTGTATGTTTAATGGTTTTGTTGTGTCTTACACTGCTTGTAAAACATATCATTTTTCTAACAAAACAATACCTTTGCCCAAATATTTTCATTGACGTGGTAATAAAATGTCAAAATTTTCGGCGCGCAACGCGCGCAAAACTTTCAATATACGTTTAAGGTAAAAATGCAAATATTAATAATAATAATAATAATAATAATAATAATAATAATAATAATAATAATAATAATAACGTCTTATTTGCCCAGGGTAGCCACTTCAGTCAAATAGACTGCTCTACCAGCGGGCCCTGCATAACATAAATGCTATTATTACCCTTCTCTGTTCCATAATGCCGAGCGCCTAGCTAGAAAGCAGAAGGTACCATTTTTAAAAAGTCTTTGGTATGACCCGGCCGGAGCTCGAACCCGCGACCTTCCAGACCAGAAGCGGACGCTCTACAACTGAGCCAACTCGCCCGGTTTATTGTTTGTCTAATTAGCCAGAATAACAAATTGAAAGTGGATGAAATATTCGAATTGATTTGTCGCTAAAGGGAGCCAAAAATATAGATTTTTAAAGGTGAAAATGCAGTTTTTTCTAACCCTGGCAGGGGAATCCCCTCCCAGACCGTCCCCAAAGCTATCCCAATTCT
>JZLH01S0618504.1:2227-16051 GCA_001188425.1 Eucidaris tribuloides
TACAGAGAGAGACAAATGAAATAATTTATTACATTTCAGCTCTCTAAATAATCCCTTTCATTTCATAATACATATATATATATAGATAGATAGATAGATAGATAGATAGATAGATAGATAGATAGATAGATAGATAGATAGATAAACAGACGTAGGATATTAACAAATAATGTATGTAATGTGAATTCTTCATATATTTCTGTTCGAGCAAAGTTACAGTTGGTTATTGATCATAATGATAAATTACAACAATAACAGTCAATATGTGTCATTTTGATTGCGCCTAAATCGGTATGAAAATAATAATAAGAAGGAACGTTTTCGGCAGAATGACATTACGATTATGGGTAAGATCTATTTGAAACAAAGCCACAAATGCAAAATCAAGTTTATTCGTTCCATCGATTTGATAAAAAAACAGTGCATAACAGTATGAAAAATGTGAAGAGGAAATAAATACAAACATGTAAAAAAGCTTGTTCATATATATACACGAGATAAAATAGGCACCCACAATTAAAACCAATCAATGTTTTGCCCACGTGGACCCCTCATAATTTTGTAATCCACCATGCTTTGTAGTATATAAAAAAGCAAGAACAATAAAAACAGGGCAACATGCAATACATAGGCTAACGGACCCCCTCCACCCTTCCCGAAAATGATAACAAGCGGATAAACTAATTTCAACAAACAAAAGAATACAATTTGAACAAATTGAATTCTTATTAAAATAAAGTATCAACAATGAGTACAATAAAGTAAATTTTTAAAATTTACAATTGCTGTTGCTGCAAAGAGTTATTATGCGATCGAAACGATTACAATTTCTGGATACAAACAATGTCAAGCAGTATAATTTCTATGCTAATTAATTATCATATTTCACAAAATTATCTATAATATTGATAACAACACAGATATGAACAACATATACGCGAGAGCTGTACCCATGTGTGTATGTGCATGTGTTTTTGTGTATGTGTGTTGTTGAATATAGTAAGTGCGAGTGTGTAGGCATAATAACTGTATGCGCGGTTGTGTGCATACTATTTGTTTCCTATTTTCTAGGAAACTGAGAGAGTATAGGGGCAGGAGCCCCTTGCAGCTATACCACTGACTATACACGGGTATTATGGCATCGCCTTCTCACAGACCGAGCGTCGTCGATATGTGCACAGTCTGTCCCGCCATTTTCCACGTTGTGTCATTGTGACGCAGACATGACGACTATAGTCACTATTGGGTTCTTTTGTATTCCAGTCTGTAGGTGAGTAAAAAGGCACAATAGGAAAACAAAGTTAAATCTTGCACGGCTTAAATGCAAGACTGGCAGACCCTTTATTGCACAACTTTGCAACAAAGTAAACCCTTTAGTGTCCCTTAAGTGTGCAATGAGCCTCACATTGCTTCCTTTGGTTTACAAATTTACACCGATCTTTCCTGCAGAAACGTTTTCATTGCATCGTTAAACTTGCAAACATATGAATTAAGGTGTTTTGAACACATAACGGTGTTGATTTGATTGTATTTAGGGTACAATAATCTCATTTTTTTGTCGTGTATACAACATACAGTAATTGAATAACGATGAATAATAGTACCCAAGGAAAATCAGTTATTATTTGGTTAGATTAAATCATTGGAGAAGGATAAACCAAGATGACGAGTAAAGTTGCTTTTTATCTTGAAGCTGAAAACATAAACTAATGTATATATTCCAAACAAATCGGAAAATAAATAGCAAGATGTGAAACGTTAATTTTTACTATCACTGCATTACAGGAATGTGGGATTCAAACCTCAGTCTGTATATATGACATAATATGATTTAGTTAAATAAAGCACTCTTTTAGTGTTGTATGCGAAATCTCACTTTAATCCACCTATTTAAAGTTATTTTTTTCTCCAACAAGTTTAAGCACTGGTATGGTAAAATATATACGCGTATTTCTGTTTGATTGTCATTCTTTAGTTGCTTAGAATGTGAATGTCACAGAAAAGTGAATACGGACGGAGAGAGAAAAATACGTGTATTATATAGTCTCTGGATATATCTTTGTATATCTTTTATCGTTTATATGAGCATAATGATGGTAAGGGCGTAGGCTGGTGTGCACTGAGATAGAGGAGTTCGCCCCTAGTAAGCAAAAAGAAATTAGCACCCTATTTTCTGTTGTCAACAGCTGATTTTCTAAACATTAGTTTCTCTTCGATCCCCAAGATGTACACCTTCCCTTGCCCAAACCAGCCTACGCCTTTGGATGGCAACGCTAGCTGTCGAGACTTACTCCAGTAACCCACCGAACTTGTCCTTGACCATGTGGCAGTCGAATTTAGACAGTGCCATTCTCCTGTGGTGCCCCCATTTGTGCAACCTAAGATGACCTCATCCTGATAGAATGTGTCCCCGATAAACTCGTTCTCTTCGGCCGAGTCAATGACTACCATGGATGCTCCTTCCTCAGCACACGCCGCCTTGTGTTCCTCCCATGACATGTTCTGGCCTCCTGCCGATAGTTTGTAGCATGTCTCGTTCCAGAGGGTCCAATTGGTGGGACACTGTGGTGCTGAGAGGTGTACAATGCATACGTAGATTTCAGTATAGGTGCGATAACTTGATAATCACTGAGGTATATGAAACTGGTATAGAAATTACATGAATGTACTTGTAATTAAATATTACATATAGCCTACTGGCATGAGAGTGTCTGGTTGAAACTATATGATTGTCCCGAGGCTCCACGAGTTGCATTTTTGGTTTATTAAATAAAAGGCTTTATAATTTGTTTGTAATATATGTTTTGTATTTATATTTAGTATTTGTTGAAATAAAGTCATGTTTATCTGCATGTCATTTCCTTTCATTATTTATGATAAGACCAATTAAAACTGGAAAATCGAATGAAATGAAATGACAATAAAATGATCAATTTAATATATATAATATCTTGTAAGAATGTTTCACGATTCTATGCATTTATTCATAGATAACACATTGCACTTATCATAGAATTAATAAAAATTGTGTTTTACTTTTCTTCATATCATTTTGATACATTGTCTTGTTTATGTTTGGAAATGAAATGAAATAAAAAAAAAATGACTGTGACATATTTCCGAAGGGTAGTCTACTGATTCCCGAGAGAAAATGTTACCGAGCGTCATAGGCGCTACGCAGGATTTTGAAAAGGGGAGTGTTTCATCCGCGGCCAAATCCTAGGTCTAAAATTTTCCCGCGGTCAGCCCAGCCGCCGAAAAGTCGCTCAGCGGGGGGGCGGGGGGGGGAGGGGGGTTCATTCCAAATCGAGGTCAAAAATTTTTCCCGGTCAGTTCCAGCCGTCGAAAAGTCGCTCACTGGGCCGGGTGGTGGGGGGGGAGCGGCGAACAAAAAAATCAAAATTTTCAACGCCCCACCCGTTTGCGAAAGAGGGGTGTTTGACACCTAAAACGCCCCCTTTGTCCCCCCCCCCCCCTGCGTACGCGTATGCCCAGCGTCGTGGTTTCATGCAGAGACCCACGCGCTCGATATACGGAACCACTGTGACAGGGAGAGATTGTGACGTGAATCCGTAAAAAGTCGCATATCTATTTAAAATAATTATTCGAGAATCTCTCGCGTTGGAACTATGAACCAGCCCGTGGTTACGTGGACTGTATCGTGAAAATAGTATACCGTCCGCGCAACCGCGGGCGTTATCATGTAGAGACTCTCGGGCCTGCACATTAGTTTTATATTTGTCACCAATTATTATGAACAAAGAAACAAAAGGAAATTCGTTGTGCAGGGACTATAATAAGAGACTGATCCTTGACTTGAAGAATATCAGCAAAAAAAATGCGATAGACGCAGTTTAAAAAAATAAATCGCAAGTCTGAACAAATTGTTTATACTCAAAAGCTTAGCTAGTAATCACCGTCGTTGATAGATCCATGGAAGCGTTATCCTTGTGACGACAAGTCACGGATAGTCAACTATACCCGCGGGTGTTTCATAAAGTTGTTCGTAAGTTACGAACGACTTAACGCACGACTGGTGATACCTTCTTGTGATACATATAAATGCATGAGAAACTGATAAGCGCCCAAGAAAGTATCACCAGCTTATATTGAAAGTATCGAACAGCTTTATGAAACACCCCCAGGAATGACATCATTGTGTGTGACGTAAATCAGGAAATAGTCGACTATTACCGGATTGTCATCATAATTGGGTGACACTTCCACAGATATAGGGAATTATCATCAATCCCATGATGCGCAGTTGATCAACCAAGTACCAAGAAACTCACAATGGTGGATAATTAGATGGAGAACAAATCTTACCAGGTGTTGAACTTTGAACTGTATTGGTAGACGTTTGCCTTGAAACTACCTCAGTGGTAGGTGCGTTGTGGATAGTTGTTGGCAAATCGGTACTGGAGATGATTTCCGTGGTAGAGGGTACATGCTGAGTGATGGGGGCATCGTTGGTAGTTGGATCCGTAGTGGCAGTGGTTTCTGGGGTAGAAGGTGTCTCAGTGGTAGGTGCATTGTTGCTAGTTGTTTGCGGATCTGTAGGCCTACGAGCAGTGGTTTCCGTGGTAGGTGTCTGAGTGGTTGCATTGTGGGAAGTTGTTGGAATATCCGTACTATCAGTGGTTTCTGTGGCAGAAAGTGCGTGAGTGGTGGGTGCGTTGTTGGTAGTTGTTGGCGGGTGCGTACTGTTTTCTGTGGTAGCATGTGCCCGAGTGGTAAGTGCATCGTTGGTGGTTGTTTGCAGACCTGTGCGCGTAGCGATTTCCGTGGTAGAAGGTGCATGAGTGGTGGATGCATTATTGGTAGTTGTTGGTGGGTCAGCACTGGCAGTGGTTTTCCTGGTAGGTGTCTGAGTGGTAGGTGTATTGTTGATAGTTGTTGGCGGATCCGTACTCTCAATGGTTTCGGTTGTAGAAGGTGTCTGAGTGGTAGATGCATTGTTGGTAGGATTATTTGTTGTTGGATTTCCGTACTTAGCAGGCGATTTAGTGGTAGTTGTCTTGTGGGTAGTTGTTGGTGGATCCGTACTAGCAGTTGTTTGTGCGGTAGAAGGTGCGTGAGTGGTAGGTGCATTGTGGTTTGTAGTTGATGTATCCGTACTTGGTTGATTGGTGATTTTTGTAGTAGAAGGTGCTTTGGCTGCTGCGTGCGTATAAAACGAAGTAATAAAACGTAAATTATGAGTTAACAAATTTACTGGTATCGAATGCCGATCAGTAATTTGAATCCGTCAATCATCATTCAATCTATCAACCTATTAATCAATCAGTCAATCAATCAATCAATCAATAAATAAATCAATAAATCAATTAATCAGTCAATCAATCAGTTTATAATTCAATCAATTATTGAATTAATCAGTCAACCAACAATCAATCAATCCTTTCTTCGGCAGACGTACAGAAACATTACACATTTTCATATTTCAGGAAAAATTAATCATGAGGACGTCGATGAATATGCATGCATGTTTAAAGGCACAAGGTCAACATTGTTGCTAGTTCCCCCAAAATACGGCAATTTATATTCAAAGCCAGTAAAAATTTATTTCGCTATGAAGTTACAGACTTAAAGCCACAGGCTAACAATGACCAGTATAAAAAAAAACGTGAGCTACATGATCCTCCATATTCGTATTGTCTTTGATAAGGTTTAAAAATGAAGCCCTGAAAAAATTTACATTTAAAAATAATGTTTCGTGCACTGCTTTTAAAAGGTGAAAATATACAAGTACTCGGTTTGACCGGATTCACCATGCCCATTTCCTCCCACAAACTTACTTTGTGTAAATCTAGACTATTTTACTCTCTATCGCGGTGGAAATTCATTAGTGACATTCATTCATGCATGTCTTGCCAGTGGCAGCATAACTTTAACCCTAAAAAGCCCAAGCTATTTTTGGCTCTCCGTGGCCCAAGGGGGGGGGGCACATTGTGCCCCCCCCCCTCTCTAAAATCTTTATTTTTGGACCAATCACTTTCAAATTTGGCACACATATAAAACAACTAAAACTCTACAAAACGTAATCATCAAAATTTCTCAAGGTCACCACATGGGGGCGCTATTCACCATAATATAAAGAAATACATAGAAAATGGGATTTTGTTGGATATTTCTAAATTTCGCCTTTAATATTGCATGAATGCATTTGCAATTGCTTAATTTGTCAATAATCATACAAGATAACATATTTTTAGATAGAAAATACGTATTTTGAGTAAACTTTGCCTGTTTGGGGTTCATATTTTGCATTACCATACATGCAGTGCTAATGTAGTGCGTATACGCATGTATAACTATGCACTGTTGGTTGTGCCAAAAAGTTAAAATAACATGGATAAATTATTTTTTTGTTCATTCTGGTACACCATTTTGATGGAATTATACTTTGATACATCAAATCTTGTATAATATATCAATAAAATATGGGAAATAAAGAAAAATAACAAGAAAAATGAATTTTCAATATTTCTTATTGTTTTTTATTGTTTTGGTGCCAAAAACAAAGAAAACAAAAGAAATTTATTGAATATGTTCTTAAATAGATGAAAAATAAGTTTCATGTCATACATGAGCCAAAAGAAAAGAAAATCAAGTGACATTAACTCTTTTGGGTAGTAAAAAAACAATGAAACATCAAAAAATGACACACATGACCTTCAAAATGTGGTTGCCATGGCAACACAATATTACGGGTAACCCTAAATTATACACCAAAATGTTCGCCATAAAATTTTAGGAAAAGTCACCAAGTTTGATGAAATTTCGTCAAAAATTGTGGAAGTAGCGAAGGAAAATGTGGTAGGGGGGCACATTGTGCCCCCCCCCCTTGGGCTTTTTAGGGTTAAGCACTACTATGCAGCTCAGATATCACAATTTGACTTTTTTTTTATTGCAGATCCACCATATTAGCCTGTGTCTTTAAGCACAGTTGCTATCTATTGAGGGCGCGCGATATACACATTGCTCACATTTCTGAGAAATCATATTTCTCTAGTGTCTCATTAAATTTGCTCCAGTTCATTAATTGTTGGATAGTCGGGGTTCTTCGCTGGTCTGTATTCACTGAATCTACATTAATGCATGAGGAAGTGGTGTTTTTTTCCTTTCACAAATAAATAACAGTGTTTATTTCCATGTCAGGCACAAACATGTTGGTGTTTTATTTATCACAGAGGCTCAAAGTCCATAATGTGTGTGGGGTGGGGGTTCATTTTATTTAGGCTATATTTTATTCTTTGTCATTCTTCGTCATCTTTATCATTGTTAAGGTCAGCTTGATTGTTTTAAAAAATAGTACATGACTCGTTAGACGTTAGGCATATAGAAGTGTGTCTCAAAAAAATTGTGCAAGTGAAAAACGCCCTCTTTGGCAATTAGAAAATATTCTTGTGACATTATGCTTAGATCAACGTCAAGGGCCTAGTCTTAGCTTTCAAATTACGTTAGTTTTATTCAATTTACTTGTTTTAATCTTGAGATATGTTTATCTAAATAAGAAAGGGTGAAATTACAATTGTGCCACTTTTACTGCAGTCCCTTGTAAAAGTGACCCAATTGTGATTCCACCCTTTTGTTGTTTACAAGATATCTCCAGATTAAAACAAGAAAATTAAACAAAACAAATGGCATTTAAAAGCTGAGACCTTGCCATTGAAGTTGATATAAGTATCATGTCACAAGAGTATTTTGTAATTGCCAAAGAGGGCGATTTTTTACTTGCACAATTTTTTGAGACATGCTGCAGCATTTCTCAAAAATTGTACAAGAGAAAAGCGCCCTCTTTGACAGTTTGACTATACTGCTATGACACATGTTTACATCAACATCAAGGGCGAAGTCTTAGCTTTCAAATGCTGTTTGTTCTGTTCAAATTCCTTGTTTTGATCTCGAGATATCCTGTTAGCAACAAAAGGGTGGAATCCTAATTGTGTCACTTTTACGGGAAGAGGGCCTGATGCTATTATTGACTGTAAAAAAAAAGTGGCACATTTGTGATTTTACCTATTCGCTGTTAACTGAATATATCTCAGGATTAAAACAAGCAAACTGAACAGAACAAACGACATTTGAAAGCTAAGACTATGCCCTTGATAACAATGTAAGCATCACGTCACAAAAATGTTGTTATCATTACCAAAGAGGGCGCTTTTGACTTGCACAATTATTTTTGAGACACACTGTAAGTGTGCAATCTGAAGTATTTTTCACAGGCCAAAATTTGTGTCATTATTATTAGAAGTGTCTAAAAGTGAACATGCTTTCATCACTTACTCATTATCTATACTACACAGGTTCGGCAAACACTCCCATTGACGTTTTTATTTAGATTTTCTATATGTCTATAATGATGTCTGTTATAAATTCACCTGTTTCGCAGTTCTGTCCCGTAAACCCAGGCGAACATTTACACGTGTAGTTGTCCATCGTTTCCTCGCAACTTCCACCGTTCTGACAAGGCCCGTTGAAACAATCTGTACGAAAGGTAAGTAAACATTATTATCATGATAATATATATACCGCATTGGAAACAAATAACAAATCAGGCAAAGGTAATAACGAAATTGATATTTGACTGCTGGGCATTCAATGGTTAGGCATGCACCATCAGTATATTACTGGCGTAAATCCTTGGGGGGGGGGGGGGTAAATCCCCCCCCACACACTTTTCGAGGAGGGGGTGGCCTGTACAATCATTCCCCCCCCCCACTTTTCTGAAAAACAATATGTATTTTTTTTTATTAATTAACATGATAAGGCTGCTATATAGTGAGAATATCTCCAGAAATGCCTTTGGAATACTTAAGATCGTTCAATTTTAATCCTAAAAACTCAAAAGCTCCCGCTCGGTCGCTTCGCTCCCTCGTTTGCACTTTCCCTCAATAATTCGAACATTTCAGCCCCGGAAATTTCCAGCGTATGGCCTAGTTTTAAAGGTGGTCTCCACTGCATGATAGTATAGTCATAATCAATCATTTTGAAAATGTTTAGCTCCTCCGACTTTTAAAATATATATATTCAAAACGGTTTTAGAGTGTAGTATTATACTGGCAGACAGAGACCGGCAATCTCAACTGCCGAATTAAAGTACACTGTCGTAAATTGGGAGGAGGGGATATATCCCAACACTTTTCGAAAAAAGAGGGGGGAGATAATCTATACAAATATACCCCACTTTTCAATTAAAGGGGTATTTTTGTGTTGAATTATTAATAACATTTATAACACTTTTAAAATGCTAAGATATTGTTATCTGAATATTCAGATGTTTCTGATTTTATACATATATTGTGATTTTTGACTCAGAATTTTAAAAAACTTTAATTTTTTTTAATGATTATTCAAAATTGTGCTGTGTGAGTGGGGGAGGGATAGTGCTCCCATTATTCCAGGAATTTAGGTATCCACTACCCTTTTTACTTCTCATAAAATCCCTAAAAAATATTTCCTTTCTACAATCTTTTCCTCTTTGACAATTGCGCTTTTGAATCATTTGCATCAAAATGATCCCTTAGAATGAGTGCCCCTTTTATTTATCGTTTTCTTTTCAGATAAAAACACTTGTCATATTTTCCACCTCCGATAAGACTCACATATTCCTTTTTACATTTTAGAGGCACCAGTTCTAATTTAATTGCCGCTACCGCCTTTTGGTTCTTAAAATGCCCCCCCCCCCTTCTTCTTTACCCCGAATTTGAAGCGATTTAGAGCAACTTGCTTTAATTTATAAGGTTAATATGTGATGTAAATATTTAAAGGTCTTTAAAGGTCTTTTCAGTCTCTGAATCTAAGACATTTCAGAAACACTTTCCCTGTTTATAAGATGTTATTGGACACCATGCAGTCTCACGGGTCCTAAAAAAATTCTCGCTCGCTTCGCTCGCTCGCACATTGATATAGGCCATGAAAACCCAACTGCAAAATTTAATGCTATGGTATTTACTGCTTTTTAATCACAGCAAAAGATCGAGAAACACATTACGTGAAAGGTCTAAAAATAATCGCAATAAAAGTTATATGCCAATGTTTGCATACAGTGGTATATTTTGCACGTATAGTAGGTATTCCCTTTTCAAGAAATAGCCCTTGATTTGGGGTGTCCCCAATATTTGGAAATTTCGTCGATCATCCCCCCCCCCCAACTCCTTGGACCGGATTTACGCCCATGCAGTAGATACGTTGGTCCCCATCCTCTACCAAACACTTTTAAATTGAAAGATGATCTCCTTAATTCATGGTTTTATATCTAATCACTGAATAAGGCAGTTGAATTTATGGTTGTGCGAAAAAGAAAAACAAAATCGGACACATCGAACATAAACCTGACAATCACTTCGTCAGGTATTCGTCAAACGAGTTGAATTTGAATATTGGTTGCTTAAAACGGGTGGGAAAAAATACTCAAAATCATCGGAGAAAACCTTCTGGTATATTAAAATAGTTGCATTGTAGAAGTGATTGTGGGGGATATTGTATTCGTCCCTACAATAATTCGGAAGTATACATCTTCCTAATACCACAGGGATCAGGAGCAATAATTTCTCCTCAGAAATAAGTTGTCCGCATCCCAAACTGCATATTGCGGGTTCTCCACATGATTATCGAAATTCGTTTATCAGAATACATATTAATATGGCATTCACTTTAAAGCCACAGGCTAACAATGGCACAGTTAAAACAAATGTGAGCTACATTATCCTCCGCGCTCTAGGTGTCTTTGATAAAGTCTAAAAAATAAAGCCCTGAAAAAAAAATTGTATTTCAAAAGTGAAAATCGTAAGTTGCTGGAGTCACCTGCTCATTTCCTCCTATGGGCAATTCCGTGATTAGTTACGTTACACTTTATGACAAACTTTACTCAACATTTGGCTCTTACATAAATATGCTTTCATATTATTTCTCTGTTTTGGTACTGACAATTCTCTAGACTGGCACCTACTTCACAACATCAAGCAAAATCATGAGACATCTTTCAGTGGGTAATAATAAGAACTTTAATTATGGTTAGTTACGTTACGTAAAGAGGACATGGAAAAAATGACAAGTCTTTGTCCTCAAAGTTTCCTCAACCTGTTTTCAAATGAAACAAACCGTGGTATTCATGCTATTTCTGGCATCTTGATAAGTCATTTGATATATAACTTATTGATAAAAATCTTTTCATTTTTAACTGCAACATAAAAAACATGGTTAGTTACGTTACGGTTAGTTACGTTACATTTTGTCCAGCCACGCAAATTTGCGTTTATTCATGTCTGTTTCAGATTTAGTATGGATATGTGGGGCTTTACTACTTTCAAAACAATGAGAAGAGGCTATTGGCATGGAAAAAGCTGCAGAATAAATGATACTTTTTCATAAAACTGAGATTTAGTCATACTAGTCCCACATGTGGTATTTCTTGTATGGTTCTGATTCTCCTACAGGGTGCTGTTGAAGACATAAAATTTAGAGTAGAAATGATGTCCCCCATTGTTTCTTCATGATTCATAGCCATTCAAACCATTAAAATGTAATACGATTCGCGATAGACCAATTTATATAATTTGTGATTTGTCCAATAATTCACGGAATTGCCCCTAAACATTAACTGTGTGTAGATCTAGGCTACTTTGTACTCGGCCCGAGTACTAACTGTTTGTTCAATCACATTGCCAGTGACGGCATAAATTTTCAAACTTTTGTATCGTAGGATGTTTATTTGTCCATTTAAACACCACTATATCAACGTTTGAAGCTCCACAATGTTAGCCTGTTACTTTAAATTGCTTTAATGATGGCGGCAAAAATTACAGATTCACTGTTAAGAGGAAAAAAATTACACGAAAGATTAAAAATGCATATATTAACAAAAAAATGTTTTAATGCCATACAGTAAAGACAGAGAACGAGGACGGCAGTTTCAGATAAACTGTTCACATTGTATTGTGGGAAGCACTGTTGCACCCTAAAGTCTAAAGATGGCGCTATTCCATTTTTCTCTTCATTCATACTAAAATAAACATAAATATATTCAAAAAATTATAGGGGATAGCAGATAAGTGATACTGCATGCTTTTAAGATATACCGTGGCTGTGATGGTTGCTATCAGTAATATTTTAAAGACAAGAGCGTTGATCATGGGGAGCTGGGGGTGGTAATCGCCCGAATGAAAATATTGGGGGACAAACACATAGATTCCACCCCCTCCCATTCAATAATTTTGACAACTTGAAGTATTTACATAATGTAATACATTGATATGTTATAAAAACTGTGCACGCCACTACAAAAGCATTTAACATATAACATTAAAATACTACTGAACATACACAATTTTCATTTTTTTCAGCGCGCTTTGCCTGCAAAATACTATGTATTACGTATTACGCGCTAAGTGCAGTGCGCCCGAATACGCTCTGAATTTTGCGCGCACATCACGCAAATGTCAACAGCTGAAAATTTTATGAAAATGTTATTAATTTCCTGAAATTACATCAGTTTCCCTTCTATATTAACGATAGATCTATATAATGCAACCATTAATCGTCAACACATCTCGATAGTTAGTGCCTACTCTTCATCAGAAAAACTACCCCATGGCTTGAAAAATGATACAAAGGTAAAAATGTGAAAAGAATGCCTCATCTTCGTTTTAATATGAGACTGCATTTTCGTTCCAAAAGCAAAAATAGTTATAGTGCACGGTCGTGCGCTATAATTTAAATAGTGAATGACACGTGATACCAATGCAGTTAATCACATATTGTGTTATAAATACACTATTTACTATAACAAAATAGAAAACACTTCAAACTTTATGCTTATATGTGTTTTATCTAATTTGATCACTGATTAAATTATAAAACGAGGTCAAAAAGATTATTCAAGAAAGAATTTTCTTTTCTGTTTATCAAGGGCAAATTAAAGCTAAATCTCGTTGCATCTCCCTTATTTTACATCATTCTAAAGGCCAACTATTTAGCTCTCTTTCTATAACATTTGTTTTGCTATTTATGTTTAATATTAGTCAGGATTCATCAAAAATATCAGTAAGGTGAAAAATATGACCATGGATTTGTGCATTCCAGATCTTTGATTGGCTGACTCCACACCAGTGGTGGGTAATTCAAAGCAAGACCACCTCTTGTGGTGACCTTGATGTGAACTTTTTGCTTAGTGTACGGTAGTGAAGGCTTGTTTTGTATATGTTATCTCTGGCCAATCACAGTTTAGTAGGAAGCCTTAGCACCCAATGAAACCCGCTTTCTCATATTTTCTTCTGCTGCAATTATGTACTCATGTTTACTTTGCTAGATCCTGACTGTTATAAAACAGAAATAGCAAAACAAACAACATAGAAACAAATATGAATTGTCGCTCTTTACAATGATGTAACAATTGATGAGATGCAAGGAAATTTAACTAGACTTTCAACTGTTTAAGAATTTATTAAGATTTTAATTTTAACATCATATTTGAACCTTCATTTACACATTTGAAAAAAACCACAAATGTCAAAATAAAAGATATAGCTGGGAAGCTTGAAATATCTACTTAATATCACACTAAACCAATAAAACTGAAGAAGGGATTTTTGGTGCACTGCCGACTGACTGTCGTACTTGGTGCTCTAGAATGCATTACAATCGGGATGGCTCGGCATAAGGTGAAATTTCAACAGATATAATGCCAGAGGAGGATAATATAATGGAGGTAATATAAGTGTGAGTATGTATGTATGCATGTTATGCGTGAATGTGTGTACGTATATATGTGTGTGTTGGGTGTGTGTGTGTGTGTGTGTGTGTGTGTGTGTGTGTGTG
>JZLH01S0618504.1:28037-43018 GCA_001188425.1 Eucidaris tribuloides
AATTCAAGTCTCTTACAAAACCATGTCAGACTTCGAGTCAATTAGTTGAAGGATTAATCTCAGTTAGCAGACCTTCCTTTTCGTTTACCACTTGCTAATTAACATATCAACACCACTTCCCATCTCCATTAATATTAGTAATATTCGAGAATTTACAATATACCTTGATGAACATTACATACTTATAAACAGTTGAAAATACAGAAGGCTTTTCTTGTTAGGTGATTTCAATATAAACATACTGAATGCCAGCTAAGCTCTGGTTTTGTGTTTACAGATTTTTTTTAAAACATTACTGCATTGAATGGGATTTTTTCTATGCTTTGATAAGACTAACTCGCATTACGGTGAACTCAGCATCGCTGGATTGATAATCATACTCCTAAATTGTTGAACAAAATTATTTTTCAGGTATTTTCTTTTTGCTGATATAACTGATCATCTTCCATATTACTTTGTGAATCGTAATGATAGGCACGGATTGGTCTACACTGTCAATATGCTGTTAAGGAAATATTAAATTCTCATGCAATTAGCTGAGTTCAACCGGTGACCTAGTTTCCATGTTGGTCTCAATTATACAACATGAATGACACCAACTTGACATATACATATTTTCCAGAATCATTTGTGGGCAAATTATAAACTTTATTTTCCTGCTAAGGAAAACGGAAGAAACACGTATATAAAAAAAACATGGGTCACTTGGAAAAACTTTTTTAAAATTACCAAAAAAAAAAAAAATAAGCTGTATAATCTTTTTGTTGAGTTATCCGTCTTATATAATGAAATAAATAAGTGGTGTGAATAACTGAATTGCAGACTTTAGTATCAGCCAAGACTGAAGGATACGTATCTGGTATAGAAGTGGCCAGCGTAAACATAAGACTATTTTGCTGGAATGTGGAGCAAAATTAAAGAATACTTGGGAAGTCAAAGCCTAAAATTACCTTTTACGTTTATAAAATAATGATTGTGGCATGCTGATTGATGAATGAATCAATATCTAATATGTTTAATGAATACTTTTGTAATTGGCGTCAGTAACTTGCAAGTAAAATTCCTTCACTAACCAGTTCTATTTCACCGGTTATTGCATGACGCCAATTTATTGGCCTCCTTTTAGGTATGTATGAAAGTTAATGACATCTCCTTCAATCTAAGCACATGTTATTTGGCGTCTACCTAAACTTATCAAAGCATTTGACACAGTAGATCACACCATTTGTATACATAAATTACAATATACGGCATAAAGGTTAATTCCTTTGAAATGGATTTACCATTATCTTAATAATAGCAAACAATTTACGAAATAATTTATTTTATCTAATACTTCAGTCACTAGATTGTGGAATTCCGCCAAGGATAAATCTTAGACCATTATTGTTTTATCAATTATATTAATTGATATTTTCAAACTTGTTCGACCCAGGCTATCAGTGTCAATCATATGCCGATGATACAGTTACCAGTATATCCAGCCAAATCTAATAAATCATCACTTGAACATCTAACAAAACAATAATGATTCATTTTCACATCATCATAATGTCCCTCAGTCATGGTGAGAATGTATTAAAATAGATAATTAACGAATGTTTTTTTTAATGAGCAGGTGTCGGCATAAATTTTTAGCGTAGATACAACCAAACTCTTAGTTGGAATAGTCACATTAATACGTGTCTGCCAAATCACCAGAAATATCTGTTTATTCATGGCAAAGTTGAAATGTATATTGGCCTGAAAATGTTTTCTAAATTTTGTATAAAGTCTTGTTTCTCATATATCATGATTGTAATCTGTGTGGGCAAATAGCGCACAAGAATTCATCTAAATCATATTTCATGTATGCAAAAAAGATTGTTTGCGAAATCTGTAACAAACGTTAATAGCAGAGCACAATTCTAAACCTATTTTTTTGCCAAAGCTAATTCGCTAAACATTTTGACGTAAACAAATTACAACAACAGCATCATTTATGTTGTCTTTGTTAACAGATTTATTACCAGAATTCCCTTATCAAGATATGTTCAGTGTATCAGATAATCAATTCAATAAGTTTACAAATACTCGGACTCAACAAAATTCACCATTTGGAAACACTACGTCGCCAAATGTAAACAATAATTCAATTTTTGTAATACTGGTCCTTGATCTTTATGAATTGCACTTGCAACCTGACTTATCCAACACAAATACCTTCTGCCTTTTTCAAAAAAAAAAGAAATCGGCCGCTGCGGGCTAAAAAAAACACTCATTGCTCAATATCATTTTGCAACCTACATGAAATATTCAATTATATACCACATGAATCAGAGGGTAGAGGTGCGACTTGTCACTCTGGCCTCGGGATGTGTGTGGGCGCTTACTGGCCGGAACCTGCGCCAGCGACCGTTCACAGCTGGTTATTTCTACAGTGGGGAGCTGAGGTCGCGCAATCGGGGCTACGTCTTGGGCTAATTGTCTTCACATATTTTTTCTGTGCCGGTTTGGCATGCATCGCCGGTCTGCCTCTATTCTATTCCCCTTAATTCGCATTTATTCATGTCGCAGGAAGATTTTATAATTTTTATTTTACATATTTGGGCAATTCAATAAAATTAAGTACGTCCGTCCCCCTAGATGTGGGACCTTTCCAAGAAATGATTTCTTTTGATTTCTGATTCTTAAAGGGTTATAATGCTCTTAAATTATCATGGCTTGAGCAGTGTGTGCGAAGTGAAGCATTTAGATGTAGAAAAATGGGATGTGGACGTACAAAAGTTGATTATTTTATGGAATTGCCCATTTTTTTTTTGGGGGGGTTGGTTCAGACAACTAACTTTGTATCATTTAAGGAGATCTTATTTCTTCCTTCAAGCATTTATTTGCTTTTACTTTGATTCCGTTTTATTATACAACTATCATAATGATAGTAATAGTGGTGTGTTTTATTATGATGTTACTGATCATTTACCAATATTTTTGATTTCTCCACAATTAAAGTTAATAATAATATAGAAAAAATAGTACCAAAACATATAGAAAGAAAATTCCAATACTGTTTCAGCTTTAAATGAAGATTTAGCCAAAGAAAAATGGCACGATATTTTGGAGGAAAATGATTGTAATAAAGCTTATACATATTTCATTGATAAACTAACTTTTTACTATTTAAAAATATACCACTAGTCCAACCAAGCAACACACAAAATAAATTAGAAATCCATTGGATCACTCGCGGAATTTTACGTTCAATTAAAAAACGCAATAAACTTTATAAATCATATATTCTAACCATCTGAACAAAAACTTTGTAAGTATAAAAAAAATATCGCAATACTCTCATACCATAATCCGAACATTAAAAAACAAACAATATTTTCCAAGGGATTAGAACCCGCAGAAGGAAATTTGAATGCCACATGGAATGCTATAAGCAAAGGTTTACATTGATTCTCCTTGTCATGAACTCATACCACGCCGTAAATTGAATAGCACACACAGCAATCTCAGAAACCACGAACAATACAGGAATATAAATGTAGAACTAACAGACTAAAAGACAGCCCTACCGTACATCATTCGTTTCTAAACCAATGAACTGCATTACGTCAAGTACAGTGTAAAGCTTATGTACAATGTCGGCACAGGTCAATACCAAGTCCGTGTTTGTTGTTGTTAAGTTAACGATGGCTAATAACATGATATCATTCACAATATTGAAAATATATATACAATTAAAATGTAAATACTTACTTCCGATTTAATGTACATGTACTTACCTCTCAGATATTTTTATTTTGATTGTAATATATACTTACCTGATATTATCTTTTATATATCTTGGACTGTATATCTCTATTCTTAGTTTACTAAAACAGATTTACTTTATTCACTCTTAAATTTCAACTTAAACTGTGTTTTTAATTGTAACAGACTTGTCTTTATTCATATTTCATATTCAATTTGCATTTACCGGGTTGTAATTGTATGATTATTTGTAATCCAACCTAATAATATCAAATCTAAATAATATCTCGGTCAAAAAATTATTTTATAAAAAATGGAAATTACCTGACTATTGCGCGTCCGTCATCCTTCTATATGTTTAACTTAAGAGATAGGTAATAACATGATATCAATTCACAATATTGAAAATATATATATATTTAAAAACTGTAATATATTACCTTCCAGATATTTTGATTGTAATATACATGTACTTACTCACATATATTTTATTTTTTGATTGTAATATATACTTACTGATATTATCTTTTACATATCTAGACTATATATCTCTATTCTTAGTTTTACTGAACAGATTTACTTTATTCACTGCCTAAATTTCATAATATATTTTATAATCAAACATCAATGAGGTGCTTTTATTACTGCAATGATATTAATTTCTGTACTTCAAGCGAACTTATAATACTTACAACAGATTTTGATAGCAGATTCAGCCATTTTCAATGAACACGGTTTAAGACATATACAATGTATAGTATGAATAACTTTAGCTTCTAATATTATATCAGAAATTTACTTTTAATCAGTATAAATTGTAATTGAACAAATGTATATTTCACATGTCATGTCAATGTTATTTTTAATCCATTGTATATTTTATGAAATTTTGTGATTATTGTGCAATTCAGCTCTGGTGCTATACAATGAATGAATAAACCATGAATAATAATATAATAAAATAATAAAGATAAACCAGTATAATTTAGATAATATTAAAATTGACAACAAAGAAATTAATGATCGCCCGAATTGCACAATCTTTTAATTGTTTTTTCACAAACATTGGTCCAGAACTAGCTTCCAAAATAAGTTCGATAATAATGCATTTTACAGAGTATCGTTTTTGAACCCAACAAAATACAATGTCTTTTATTCCAACCGATCAACACGAAATACTTACAATAGTCAAATCATTGAAATCCAAAAATCCACAGGGCATGATGGCATAAGTACTAAACTTTTAAGGCAAATATTCATAATATTACCTTACCATTAGAACATATCTTTAACTTATCACTCTCCAATGGATGCTGTCCTGATCTATTCAATTAGCAAAAGTAATTTCAATTTATAAAAAGGATGATCCTACCCAAATTACAAATTATCGTCCTATTTCTCTTTTTGCTAAGTATTTCAAAAATATTAAGCCCTGTCCCACTACTGCGGGCAAGCGTTGCGTGTGACTTGCGGGGAACAATTTTGCTACCGCAGGTCCCGTAGATGGCCCGCACCTGCAAGTACCTAGGACGTATCTCGCCCGTAGTTGCCGGAGGTGCGCACGCAAGTCCGATTTACCCGCAGCGAAGTTTTGAGCTTGCCTCAAAACTTGTGCGCGGTGAACCGCGGGGGATTGCCCGCAAGGGCCACGCAGAACACCAGTAAGAGGCCCGAAGCGGCGCAAGTCACAAACAATTACCCGCTTGAAGTACGTAGGTTGCCCGTGGATCTTTGCCTATGCACCAGAAACGCGTGTCATCTGCGGGAATTCTACGAGCATAATACGGTGTCTTACTGCAAGGAACGGTGTCGGTACTGCCAACATCCGTGTAAGCTGGTCATGTCATACGAGCAAACTGCGTGCATGTTGAGGGTCAATTACTGCCATTCTGCTGTTTGTGAGCGTTACCTGCTTGTGACTTGCGGCCACTACGGTAGCAAAAATGGTTCCCTGCAAGTATTTACCCAGGATCGCACCTCGCAGGCAACTCCCACGCAGGTAACACGCCAGTTGTGACGCGGTACTCGCAGCGCCCGTATGTCACCCGTAACTAAACGGATCAGTGTCGAAGCTCTACGCGCCTTCCACGCGCCTGAACAGCAAGTCAACGGAATACACGCAAGCAAGACGGAAGTATCACGCGTCCAGGAGGTTAGATGCCACGCGAACTCGTCAAATTTTTGTCCGCCGCATAATTTTCCTAGATTTTCTTGTGAGCGCTCTACTGGCTGCAGTTCTTCTCGGATCATCTTCAAATTTGGTATGAAGGTGTATTATGGTAAAGTGAAGATGTCTATTGTTTTTGGTGGTGGCGCCCTCACTTGGTCCGACTTTATAGGATGCCATGTCATATTTCTAATTTATCCAAATGGGGGGTGAAGGGACGGGTTCGGGGGATACATGTGCTCGAAGGGTCCCGCCTCCGCCGAGTGCCTCTAGTTATTATTATTATTATTATTATTATTATTATTATTATTATTATTATTATTATTATTATTATTATTATTTGAATATTTTCCATGGCATTATATCACGATTCTGTACATGCATTAAGTGCCTTTGCTTCTAGAATGAAATAAAAATGATAAGACACAGTCATAAATGTATATTCATGTATTTTGTGGCCCCCCTTTAATTGTAAATGAGCCCCTGCAACATATTCTGCGGGAGCCCATTTTCGTCTACAACCAGCCAAAACAGCACTTACATTTGAACAATTATTTCGATCCCTGATAAAGCACCTGTTTTCATCAGGAGTACCACGCATCTTTAAAGCCACTGGCTAACATTTACCACAATTAAAAAAATGTGAGCTACATAATCCTCCATGCTCCAAGTGTCTTTGATAAGGTCTAAAAATGACGTCCTGAAAAAAATTGCATTTCAAAATGATTATTTAGTGGTTTAAAAAAGTGAAAATCGTAAGTTGACCGGATTTACCTGCCCATTCCCTCCCATATACTTACCGTGTGTGGTTCTTGGCTATTTTTTACTTGCCCCGAGTATTAATTGTTGATCTTGCCAGTGGCAGCATAAATTTCCAAACTTATGTATTCCAGAGAGTTTATTTGTCCATTTAAACACTCCTATGTAGCTCAGATAGCAAAGTTTGACAATTTATTAATCTGAAGCTCCACAGTGTTAGCCTATTACTTTAAATCTTCTACTGCCATCGTGTGTTTTTAGTTGGTGCAAGGCAGCTGGACCGGCATACAATGGGTTACCTAACATGGAAGTGGGGCCTCCAGTCTTCTATGACATCTATGGTGGTCAGAGACACCACAGAGAGTCACGCCTCTTGCCAAATGCAGGTTAGTACAGACCAGGGTAGGATTCCACAATCATGGAAAAAACCCTTGAAATAGAATGGAAAAGGTTGGTCATCATTGTAGGAGGGTAATAGAGTAACCTTGAATCCAGTTGTCACACAATGTCATCATGTGACAACTGGATACAAAAATTACTTGAGTAAAATATGGAAATTCTGGAAAGTTATGGAAAGTCAAAGAAGTCATAGTAAATGGAATATGAAATTTCCCAAAGTCATGTAGCTATGGTTGCCTCCCAATTTTAATTGAAACTGGGCATTCAAGCATTTCTATAATCACTAACTGTTATTTTGATTCACCATAACTGACTGACAGAGTTTGGAAATCAGAAGGTTGAAAGGGTGTGACATCCCATTATTGCTTAAATGCCATAATCCATACAAACTAATACCTACCGGGTCAGAGAAAAAGGCAAAAACGGGTCATGGAAAGTCATAGAGTTGGTTCTCAAATCTATGTAGGAACACTGCAGGGACCTATTTATTGTTCCATTTTGAGATCACTCAACCAGTTGACGACGGTTTGATTTTGCTTGAACATGCAATTCCCATAGGCCTTGTGAGGAGATATCTCGTGTCTAGTCTTCAAGGGGGTTGAGGTCATAGTGTGTGAAACAATTTTGAAATAAAGAATGATGGTATCTTTTTACCTCTTGTATGTTGTTTATTTATTTGTTTGTTTTCTGCAGCTTGGAATTCCAAACTCTTTCATCAGTTGTACGTTTACCAAAAAGTTTGCCACAGATGAAGGCCGAGCTACAGTGTCTCTCAAGTGAGTAATCACACCAATGATTCTTTTGTTGGATCATTCCCATTTTGTTTTATTTCCTTTATCGCAAGTTGAGTTTTGCGTTCTCCCAAACAATGCCTCCTGTTCATCCAAGCTTGAACACATACCACACGAAAATGATACCAAATGATTGGGATAAACCATGACATGTATGATAACCTTTCGTTCATAGCTGATTTTTTAAATAAATAGCAATTTTCTTTGTGTTAAGTTTTTTGTGACTCACACTTTAGTAG
Organism: Eucidaris tribuloides; assembly: GCA_001188425.1. NCBI lineage: Eukaryota > Metazoa > Echinodermata > Echinoidea > Cidaroida > Cidaridae > Eucidaris > Eucidaris tribuloides. Next base: position 36,128 of record JZLH01S0618504.1, read on the forward strand.
TAGTAGTAATCCAGATTTTTAAATCCGGTTTTGTCTCTGATTACTGGTGTGGCAGAATTCACCTCACTCCCAGTTATGTGAGGTCCTTGTGGAGCAAAATTTTTACAACCGGATGCCAACCTGGAACAAGTAGTACTGGTAACCATGACACCAGTAGCAAGACCTCAAAGGAAACTTGACCTGACAGTGGCCTAATTTCAATCCTTGTTTTCTTGATTTGTAACATTGAGGGTTACCTCAATTTACCTGTCAATAGTTTATTATTATATTATTATTATTATTCATGGTTTATTTATTCACTGTATAGCAGCCAGAGGCTGAATTGCACAATAATGACAACATTCATAAAATATACAATGGATTAAAAATAACATTGACATGACATGTGAAATATACATTTGTTAAATTACAATTTATACTGATTAAAAGTAAATTATTTATATAATATTAGAAGGTAAAGTTATTCCATACTATACATTATATATGTCTTAGACCGTGTTCTTGAAAAAAAAATGGCTGAATCTGCTATACAAAAACCTGTTGTAGTATTATAAATTCGCTTGAAGTACAGAAATTAATATCATTGCAGTATAAAAAAAGCACCTATTTGATATTTGATTATAAAATATATTCTGAAATTTAACAATGAATAAAGTAAATCTGTTTCAGTAAACCTAAGAATAGACGTATACAGTCAAGATATGTAATGATAATATCAGGTAAGTATATATTACATTCAAAATAAAATATCTGTGAGGTAAGTATATGTATATTACCATCAAAATATCTTGAAGGTAAGTATATTATATGTATATTTTTTAAAATTATATATACATTTTCAGTATTGTGAATTGATATTATATTATTACCTGTGGTTAAGTTAACCTATAGAAGAATGGACGGACGCACAGTAGTCAGGTAATTTCCATTTATAAAATAATTGTTTTGACCTAGATATTATTTAGATTTGATTATTATTACATTAGGTTTGGATTATAATATTCAGTGCAATTAGCACCCATAAATGCAAGTTGAATGTGAAAAATGAAAAAGACAAGTCTGTTACAGTTAGAAACACAAGTTTAAGTTAAAAATTAATAGTGAATATAGTAAATGTGTTTCAGTAGAACTGAGAATAGAAATATGCAGTCAGGATATACATGTATAAAAAAATATATATATATTACAATCAAAATAAAAATATCTGTGAGGTAAGTACATGTATATTACAATCAAAATCTGGAAGGTAAGTATATTACAGTTTTTAAAAATTGTATAGTGACCTGTCATCACAACACCCCGACAAAGTCGCACATATTATAAAACACAAAAATGGAAAGGAAAATGATTTCAGTGAAAATATAAATATTTGAACTTTCGCAACGTGTGAAGATAATAAAACTTTGTTTGTTGAAAACACTTCACATTCATATTTTACTTCCTTATTACAATATTTGGCACTTTCTTAGGGTTTGGTGTGTGCGACTTCATCAGGGTATCGCGGTGACAGTCAACATATTTTCAATATTGTGAATTGATATCATGTTATTACCTATCGTTAACTTAACAACAACAAACACGGACTTGGTATTGACCTGTGCCGACATTGTACATAAGCTTTACACTGTACTTGACGTAATGCAGTTCATTGGTTTAGAATACGAATGATGTACGGTATGGGGCTGTCTTTTAGTCTGTTAGTTCTACATTTATATTCCTGTATTGTTCGTGGGTTTCTGAGACTTGCTGTGTGTCTATTCAATTTACGGCGTGGTATGAGTTCATGACAAGGAGAATCAATTAAACCTTTGCTTATAGCATTCCATGTGGCATTCAAATTTCCTTCTGCGTGTTCTAATTCCTTGGAAAAATATTGTTTGTTTTTTTAATGTTCGGATTATGGTATTGAGAGTATTGCGATATTTTTTTTATACTTACAAAGTTTTTGTTCAGATGGGTTAGAAATATATGATTTATAAAGTTTATTGCGTTTTTTAATTGAACGTAAAATTCCGCGAGTGATCCATGGATTTCTAATTTTATTTTTGTGTTGCTTGGTTTGGACTAGTGGTATATTTTTATCATAGTAATAAGTTAGTTTATCAATGAAATATGTATAAGCTTTATTAACATCATTTTCCTCCAAAATATCGTGCCATTTTTCTTTGGCTAAATCTTCATTTAAAGCTGAAACAGTATTGGAATTTTCTTTTCTATATGTTTTGGTACTATTTTTCTTAATATTATTAACTTTAATTTGTGGAGAAATCAAAAATATTGGTAAATGATCAGTAACATCATAAGTAAAAACACCACTATTACTATCATTATGATAGTTGTATAATAAAACGGGAATCAAAGTAAAAGCAAATAAATGCTTGAAAGAAAATAAGATCTCCTTAAATGATAAATTAGTTGTCTGAACCAACCCCCCCCCAAAAAAAAAATGGGCAATTCCATAAAATAATCAACTTTTGTACGTCCGACATCCCATTTTTCTACATTCTGAATGCTTCACTTCCACACACTGCTCAAGCCATGATAATTTAAGAGCATTATAACCCTTTAAGAACAAGAAATCAAAGAAATCATTTCCGGAAGGTCCCACATATAGGGGGTCGGACGTACTTATTTTATTGAATTGCCCAAATAGTAAATTAAAATTAAAATCTTCCCTGCGGAATGAATAAATGGATTAAGGGGAATAGAATAGAGGGCAGACGCGATGATGCCAAACCGGCACAGAAAATATGTGAAGACAATAGCCCAGACCGTAGCCCAGCGCGACCACAGCTCTCCCACTGGTAGAAATAACCAGCTGTGACGCGCTGCGCCAGGTCCGGCCAAAGCCCACACACACTCCCGAGCCAGAGTGACATCGCACCTCTACCCTCTATTCATGTGTATATAATTGAATATTCATGTAGGTTGCAAAATATATTGAGCAATGAGTTGTTTTTTTAAATTTCTTTTGAAAAGGCCGAAGGTATGTGGTTTGGATTAAGTCAGGTGCAAGTGCATTCCAAAGACAAGGACCAGTATACAAAATTGATTGTTTACATTGGGACGAGTGTTTCCAAAGGTGAATTTTGTTTGAGTTCCGAGTATTGTAACTATGAATTTGATTATTGTAACTGAACATATCATTGAAGGATTCTGGTAATAAAATCGTTAACAAAACGAAACATAAATGATGCTGTTTGTAATTTGTTTAAGTCAAAAATGTTTAGCGAATTAGCTTTGGCAAAAATAGGTTTAGAATGTGCTCTGCTATTAACGTTTGTACAGATTCGCAAACATCTTTTTTGCAATACATGAATATGATTTAGATGAGATTTGTGCGTATTTGCCCACACAAGATTACAATATGATATATGAGAAACAAGACTTTTATACAAAATTAGTAAAACATTTTCAGGCAATATACATTTCAATTTGCCAATGATAAACCAATATTTCTGCTGATTTTGGCAGACACTGTATTAATGTGACTATTCCAACTAAGATTTTGGTTGATATTTACGCCTAAAAAATTTATGCTCGACACCTGCTCAATTACATTATTATCTATTTTAATACATGTCACCATGACTGAGACGATTATGATGATGTTGAAAATGAATGCATTTTGTTTTGTTAATGTTCAATGATGATTTATTAGATTTGAGCTGGTATACTGGTAACTGGTATCATCGGCATATTGAATGAATGATAGCCTGGGCGAACAATTTGAAATATCATTAATATATATGATAAACAATAATGGTCCTAAGATTGATCCTTGGGGAATTCCACAACTAGTGACTGAAGTATTAGATGAAAATAAATTTATTTCGGTAAATTGTTTTCTATTATTAAGATAATCGGTAAACCATTTCAAAGGAATTCCCTTTATGCCGTATATTTGTAATTTATGTAACAATATGGTGTGATCTACTGTGTCAAATGCTTTTGATAAGTCTAGGTAGACGCCAATTACATGTTGCTTAGATTGAAGGAGATTCATTAACTTTTCATACATACTAAGGAGTGCCAAATCTGGCGTCATGGCAATACCGTTGAAAAGACTGGTTAGTGGAAGGAATTTTACTTGCAAGTACTGACCCAATTTTACAAAAGTATTCATTAAACATATTAGATATTGATTCATCATCATCAGCATGCACATCATTATTTATAAAGTAAAAGGGTATTTTAGGTTTTGACTTCCCAAGTAATTCTTTAATTTTGCTCCACATTCCAGCTAAATTAGCTTTGTTACCTTGCACTTTCTTACAATAGTATTCTCGTCTTGCTGATCTTAAAATCCCATTCAGTTTATTCCGGAATGTTTTATATTTATTTTCATTATGATAAGACGGATACTCACAAAAAGATTTATACAGCTTATTTTTTTTTTTTTTGGTAATTTTAAAAGTTTTTCAGTGACCCATGTTTTTTTATAACGTGTTTCTTCCGCTTTTCCTTACAGGAAAATAAGTGTTATATTTGCCCACAAAGGATTTGGAAAATTATGTATATGCAGAGTTGGTGTCATTCATGTTGTATAATTGAGACCAATCAGTGGAAACTAGGTCACGGTTGAACTCACTAATTGCATGAGAATTAATATTTCTTACAGCATATTGACAGTGTAGACAATCCGTCCTATCATTACGATTCACAAAGAATATGGGAAGATGATCAGTTATATCAGCAAAGAAAATACCTGAAAAATAATTTTGTTCAAAACAATTTGTGAGTATATTATCAATCAGCGATGCTGAGTTCACCGTAATGCGAGTTAGCTTATCAATCATAGGAAAAAATCCATTCAATGCAGTAATGTTTAAAAAAATCTGTAACACAACCAGACTTAGCTGCATTCAGTATGTTTATATTGAAATCACCAACAAGAAAGCCTTCTTATTTTCACTGTTTATAGTATGTAATGTTTCATCAAGGTATATTGTAAATTCTCGAATATTACTATTATTAATGAGATGGGAAGTGTGTTGATATGTTAATTTAGCAAGTGGTAAACGAAAGGACGTCTGCTATGTGATTAAATTCCTTCAACTAATTGACTCGAAGTCTTGACATGGTTTTGTAAGATGACTTGAATTCAGTTGTCGCTGTTAATACTTTACATCTATTTGTTATGGTTGACTTTTTCACAACATCGGACAATTAACTGAAAATCAGAACAGGGTTAATAAGATAACCTGAAGATTAGTTAATGCTAATTAGTTAAACATGTTACTTTAATGCTATATTCTTTTGTTAATCGTATTTAGTTTTATTACATTTAATTTATGTGTTTATTGTACCGTAGTATATTTTGTGCATTACTTTGCTGTGTGCTTCTGATGCACGTTTGTTATTTATTACATTTGTGTAATTTTTATCATGTGTTAATTTTCCATTTTTAATGGATTTTATGCCAGGTCCCCATGGGAGATCAGACCCAAATCTGAATGGGCTACCTGGTAAAATATTATGAAATAAATAAATACATAAATAAATCCCACTCAACTGAAAACCCCACTACATTCCACCATTACAATAGCAATCGTGTCATCCTTACCATTAATTTATGCAAGGAAGGAATAAGTATTGCGGCTGCAGGAAGTAAAAGAGTAAAAGTTTTAGCTGCAATGAACTAGTCGTCTGCATTTCAACAGTAAGCATATGTGACCCGTCACGCCAAAAGGAGCCACAAGTCGCAACGGACGGTTTAGAGAAAATGAGCAAAATTGTCGGAACAGGTCAAATTTGTCAAAATTATTTTTTTTACTGAAATCAAATCTTCAAAGTCTCTTTAATGTCCTGTGAAAGTTTCAGATCAAAATATTCACGGGAAAGGGGTAATATTAACGTTTTTCTGAGAGCCTTCCATTCGGGGACATCCCGATAGTCCGCGGGTCCGATAGTCCGCGGGTCCGATAGTCCGGTTGCACGCGTGTCCAGTTTAGTCCGCGGTACCGTTTCGTCACGCGGGTCGATAGTCCCGGTCTTAGGTTAAAATGATATGACATTCTAGGAATAAAATACTTCTGTGGTCAAATCGCCCCTGAAAATAATCTCGAATAGAATCGCATGTTTTATAGTACTCGGGCCGATAGAACCGCACAAGTCGTTAAAACTGACACAATCTAGTAATTTCACTTGCACATATTCAGTTTCTCGGCCCTCGCCCTCCCAACTGCAACGTATCTCGTTTCCCTATTTTCTCCACGGAAAAGGGTAAATTATGGTAAATTGGGGTTATTTAAAGCAAATATTTTCCGTCGACTTTTTTTTTTAATTTAGGGATATGTTTACACTTTTTTGTGGCGGTCCAAATCTTGCGTAAGTAGATCTTCCGAAATATTTATGCTTAAAAGCCTAGTGAAAAGGAGTTTATGTGCTAGCTTCCTCCTCAAAAACCTCTCCACAAACACATATGGGGTGAATATCGCATTCGTCCTACCAAATATAAGTGTAATCTCTTAGATATTCAGGAACAGAGCATTGCTGTGTACAGGGCGTAGGCTGGTTTGGTTTGGCATTGGGTAGTGCACATTCTTTGGGAAGTGTGGAACTATGCTTTGGTGTGGGAGGTGCACACTAGGGAGGTGGAACTAAAATATTTGAGAATAATTCAGGCGTTGAAAGCAGAAAAGAGTGGTGAAAATTTTCTTATTTGCTGACGAGGATGCGGAACTCCTTTGGCGTCTGCGGGGGTGGGGGGGATGCCACGTGTCATTACCGAGTGCACCCGCCCTCCGAGCCTACGTCCCCGGTGTAATGGAATCAACACACATAGACTATCGCAAGGCATTTTTCAACTGGGGGGTTGTTTTTCGCGAGTCGCCAACCATGGTTCCATCATTTTTCCCTGGTCACTGTTCAGTCGCGGGATGAAGATCA
>JZLH01S0618529.1:407-19490 GCA_001188425.1 Eucidaris tribuloides
ACAGGATACGCATAAGGCATAATTTATTGTGATGGTGTGTTGAATAGTGCATAAAACTGTATGTGTGTGTGTGTGTGTTATGTGTGTGCGTGTTATTTGTGTGTGTGTGTTTGTGTGTGTGTATGTGTGTGTGTTTGTATGCATGGTTTTTGTGTGTTTTCATTCCAGTATGTTTGCATGATAACAGAAACAAATGCAGATGTCTGTGTATTTATTGATAGTTAAAGACACATAGAAATTGATGCATACTGAAGGATTTGAAGGAAGTCAATGCAATGTAGGAATTTTACATCAAAGTAATTATACATAAAATAAAATTGAAGTGGATTTTGGCCTTGAATGGAATTAATGTGTATGATTATGTTGCCATTGATTTGAACTTATTCCCATGATAATTATGATTTTTTGCGGGTGGGGTGGTACAAATCAAGCATTTGATCATTGTACAGGCCTACAGTATCAAATTAATCTCTGAATTCTGCACATTTTTTATTGATCTGGTGCAGCAGAGAGACAAATTTATTCTTTCCTCCTGGCAGACAAGATTATTGACAAAAAAATGAAGTGTTACTGATGGCCAAATCTGATTACTTTTTTTGCTCATCTGCATAAGATGTTGACGTATTATCATTACATGCACGTGTGCCTGCCTGTGTGTGTGTGTGTGTGTGTGTGTGTGTGTGTGTGTGTGTGTTGTGTGTGTGTGTGTGTGTGTGTGTGTGTGTGTGTGTGTGTGTGTGTGTGTGTATGTGTGTGGTATGTGTGATAATGTGTCTGTATGTGTGTGTGTGTCTGTGGCTGTGTGATCATGATGGTTCATTTCTAGCAGACCTACAGCTTATTTCACTGCCATACTGCAAATACATGTACACTTAACCCGTTGGAGACGATTTGATTTCGCTTTAACACGCATTTCCCATAGACCTCGTGACGAGATATCTCGTCACTCGTCTTCAACGGGTTAACTTGTCTATGGTTTATTGTTTGTAATGTTGTTTAGATTTCAGAGTAAAATAAGTATATTAAAGTTAAGACTGTTGATGTGGATGGTGATATATGTCTGTGTTTCCACAAGTATCATACATCTTTTCAGTGTGTGTATAGAGAATGGTGCACAAATAAGGATATGTTGTGGTTATCTTTTAAGTCATGTATTGTTTCCTGTATAAATAATCATACAAATAATTTTCTGTCATATCATGCCAGTGTTAAAAGTGCTCAATAAATGAGATATTATTATTATCATATGAATGCAATTATCATTGGCTTAATGATTTCTTCAAATAGATTTTCATGGACTACTATTTTTTTTTTATTTGCCTCAGGGGATAGGCTTCGTCACTTAGGCCAACATTGCCTGAATCGCATGTTCTTTCAGCGTGTTTCTATTGAGCCTACCGTATTTATCCGGATAAAATTTAACTGGCTGATGGTGGAGAAGGTCTGTTTCTATTGGATTGCGTTTTCCGCAAAGCACGATCGATCCTACCGGCATCGTACGATTACTGGCTAAGAGTCCGTTGACCTGGGTTGCCACAAGGTATTGTGGGATGACCGAGGTCAAATTTATGCTCAATCAAACACACGCGCGCTGCAGCCAGGGGTCATGTATTCTGATCATGTGGTCTTGTTTATTTCCGGTTGGTCCAAATTGCAGATTTCAAGCTTATAAGATAGAGCCTTTGTCATAAGGTTGACAGAAAGCCTGCCAGATTTTAATCTGTTGTCATGTCATGATCTAAGAACAGCTATCTTGTTTGGCTGTACTTAAGAATTAACATTTTTCAGATAATAGATTTTGTCACCCAAACAATGAAATGCTGTGAACAGCACCTGCTGAGCAATAATATTATTAAATTGGAGAGTGGAGAGAGATCATTATATTGATAATGGCAGCCATGTGGAAATACAATTTCAATGATACATGTACATGTACAAATTGTAATAAGCTGCAGCAGAGAAAGTGCATTATTAGTCCAGGTACCGGTATATGTATGCATTATTAAGTGTTGAAATGTCATCGCTGTTTTCACATAAACTTTTTATAAATGTGTGTTTGTATATTGATGTGTGTGTGCTGTTGTGTGTGTGTGTGTTTGTGTGATAGTGTGTGTGTTTGTGTTGTTGTGTGTTTTTTGTTGTTGTTTGTTTTTTAGTGTAACGATGGTATTATTGTATGGGTGTGATGTAGTGTTTTGGTGATGTGTGTGTTGATTGGTGTTGTGTGATTAGTTGACTGTTGTGCAGTATGCGTTTGTTAATATAGATAGTATAGCCTGTGATGGTATGAATGTGATTAATTAATGGTGTCTGTTGCTTTGTATGTTTAGCTATAGTTGTGCTGTCGGGCTATAATTTTTGTGTTGATTTCGTATTTTAGATGGATCTTCTATTTCTTAGAGCAGGTATCATACAGGTCGTTATTTCTTTTCATTGACATACTGCAAATACCATGATACAACCTTAACTTATGTCGTTTATGTTTTAATGTTATTGTTTAATTTCAGAGATAAATAAAGGTGATACTTTATAAATTAAGACTGGATTGATGCTGGATGGTGATATAATCTGTGTCATGAGTGTTTCCACAAAGTATCTATGCCATCTTATATACTAGTGTGTGTTATATAGAGAATAGGTGGCCAGCTGAAATAATAATGAAATATGTGTAGGGTTATTTCCATTTTTACACTTGAGTCTATATATGTTTAATATTTTGTCCTTGCAGGGAATGTGAGGGCTTCGTCCACTGGTTTTATGTTTCCATACTCCATTGCTGCTAATCGGTCGATTATTTGCGTAGATATTATCGTATACGACTCATATTCACGATTTCTGGATCGTTACGATTTATGTTAATTGTTGGAGATTTTTTATGTTTTAGGGTGATTTCGTCTTGACTTTTGTTCATTGTTCATAAGATGATCGACGCTTTCATTGCTGCCGCCGGGGTGCGGTAGGAGATCATGCCTGACTTATTGTGGCATGCCTTGTTTGGTACTTCATGTGAAGACCCTGTCTCCTCATTTTGCGATCCGAGATTCTTACTTATCACTAATAGTACTTTACCATCAGACTTGGTGAAAGTAAGTATGTTTGATTCATTTTTACCAAACTGTGCATCATCTATATAGGATCTGTTGTTATAATAGTATCTAAGTCAGATGTGAATGTACATGCAAGGTTACAAAGTCTGCATCGACAGTTTATCGTGTACAATAAATTTGTGATTTTTATTGATTTATAAAACTTGGCCATATTTCCCTCCCCCCCCCCCCAAAAAAAATGTTATTCTTACTTCATATCTAACTCAGATATGAAATTATTAAATGTTATCTGTATCAACATGTCATATCAACAACAAATTAATTTGAATTTCCCTAGTGTTGCATAAATGTTGGCTTGCATCATTATTATTAACATCATCATCACATCATCATAATCATCTTCTTTATGATCCTCATTTTATAAGTATTTTCATTATCAATCATTATCATCTTTCTCATCATTTGTTGTCATATCATCGTCTGAAACCATCACCAAGAAGATATTAAATCATTTTAAGGGTGTAATATGTTTACTTGTAATTATATATCTCATCATTTTTTAATAAAGAGGGGAATTAAAGTCCATCTTATTATGAATGAATCAATGAATGAATGAACCAATCATATTTATAAAGCAGAGGGTCATCATCTAGTAATCCTGAGGGGATGACCAGAGTGGGTTTGCACCAACTTCGGCAGTGGAGTGGCAGGCACTGGGGTCAGGGGTGTGGAAGGGACCATAGTCGGCTGTATCTTCAAGGCCCTGGTGTCAAGGCTGGCATCCTGTAAAGAAGAACTCTTGATCACGGAGAATGAGGTAAGGAAATAGATACACTGTAGTATAGTTAACCACATGACTGGTTTATTACTGAGGTAACATGGAATTAACTAATTGAGTGATCAATTAATAAGTGATGTGAGGACATAATTTGCAAGGTAAAAATACAAGGAATTTGATATTACAATTAAGCACATGAATGGTTTGTTGCTAAGGTGAACATACAATTCACTAATTAAGTCATTAATTAATTAGTGATGTGAACCTCTATTAACAAAGAAGAAGATAATTTGTAAGGTAAAAATACAATTTGAGTATTCAATTGATGAAATCCACATACCATAAACATAAATTGAGTTAGAAGTTTAACTGGTATGGTAATTTTTTGAACATGTAATTTCTGTATGATTGCTACCAAAGTGGGAAGAGACTGAAAAAGGGTAATTTTCACAAACACATACCTGTCTACGAACACATGTATCTGCTCAGTGCATGAAGGTCATAACTACTGTAGCATACACACTCTAGGACCGCAATACATGTACATGTATGACTGCTGTCTTCATTGAGAATATACAGTGCTTCTGACCTTTTTGTAAAAAAAAATGCCTTCTCACCATTTCCCCTTTAGCTTATGTTAAAGCCAAGGTTTAGTTTTGGTAAGTGGTAAAAAAATGAAATTCATCACAATTATATTTTTTGATACACCTGTATGATCTATCAATGCCCTGAAAATTGCTTGCTCTGAAACCTTCTCATTTTGAAGAACTTACTCAAAATGTAAAATCTCAGGGGGTGGGGGTGGGAGACCCCAAGATTTCCTATAGGTAATGTACGTACGGCTAGATGCTCTCCTTTCAAACATCATAATTTGTCACTATAAACAATTTTCAGTACTTAGGTTTGATGTTGTTTTCCGATGTCTGGGGTGACAATAGAATACTTTGTGAAAGACTGACAAACATTTTGTCTTTTCAACCAAAACTATACTTGGGCTTTAACAGTGTTTTTCAAGGGAGACATTTAAAAGGGATACTTGTTTGCTAATGTATCTCTTTAACCCTTACTGTACTGGGCTATTTGGCTCCATGAAAATACTGGGGGGGGGGGGGGGCCTCGGAGGCCCCCTTATGATCTCGGCCGTTGACCGCGCGATCGCGACGAAAATCGGCACACACGTCGCCTGCCACGTACTCTACAAAATTGTATTGTTATTTTTTACAAAAATAATGTCTTTTTACTCTAAATCATTAAATAAAGCTCCAAATGTGCTAATTTTTGGTCTGAATACTCTTTGTAGTGTTTTTAGCAAATGTACCACGAAAAATTTACAATATCTAAACTTATTCCTTATGTATTTTATTGTTTTTTCAAATTCTTATGTATTTCTTTGTTTTTTCGACCTTTTGTTTTTCATTGTTTTTTCGAGGAAATTTGTCGGCTACACTGTTGCGATCATAAATAGCATAAAATTAATCAAATTAAATGAGTATTAACAAAAATATTCATACATTTATGATTTTTGGCTGAAAACACAATTTGTATTGAAATTGTACATGAATTCACGTTTTTGAGCAATTTTTGGTGCGACATGCACGTACAAAATTATGTGTAACTCCGGAACCACGTACCTGGACGTCGCGAAAATGGTCTTAAACGATGCGGGAGATTCGAAGGAAAAAAGTGATGAAACGTCGCGGCGAGAGCTTTTCGCGTTGCGGGTATATCGCGCGAAACGTCGAGGGGGGGCCTCCCGAGGCCCCCCCCCCCCCGAGTCGCACGTTACGGGTTAAAAAAAAAAACGTAAGTGTAATTTCACATATTAGCAGCACTGACACAACATGCTGGTGACAATTGCACTGACAATAATATCAACACATTAGGGTTATCATTTTTTTTTTGGGGGGGGGGGCAGGTAACACCATTAGGGTAAGGACTTGGTTTAGGGTTAGGGTTAGGTTTAGGATTAGAGTTAGGGTTAGGGGTATGGTCAGGGTTGAAGTCAGGTTCAGCTTTAGCACTTGATACCAGAGCAATTGATTGCTGCTGAAGTATGTGTAAAGCATTTATTAGCAGCAATGGAGTTAAATTCAAAGATAACATTTGCCAATATTCTCAAGGATTTAGTTATATAATGGTAATCTGCTCCCTTAACAGGGCCTATACAGTGATGTGCGTCAGTTGCTGCACTATGTGAGGGAAGCCCACGATGGTGCGTTCAAACTTTCTGGGATCTAGTAATAACCAAAGATCTGTTTTATTCACAGGGCCTATACAGTGACATGCGTCAGTTGCTGCACTAAGTGAGGGAAGCTCATGGGGGTGTGTTCAGACTTCAATTGATCTAGTAATAAACGATGATCAACTTCTTTCACAGGGCCTATACAGTGATGTCCATCAGTTGCTACACTAAGTGAGGGAAGCTCACAGGGGTGTGTTCAGACTGTTACAGTTGTAGTAATAAACAATGATCAACTTCTTTCACAGGGCCTATACAGTGATGTGCGTCAGTTGCTGCACTAAGTGCTGGGGAAGCTCATGGGGGTGGGTTCAGACTGTTACAGTTGTAGTAATAAACGATGATCTGCTTCGTTCACAGGGCCTATACAGTGATATCCGTCAGTTGCTGCACTACGTGAGGGATGCTGATGGGGGTGTGTTCAGACGTGTCGCCCTCAGCAGACTCATGCATGCATCTCTAGAAAACAAAAAGTCAGAGTTGGGGTTTTGGTTAAGGTTAGGTTTAGGTTTAGGCAGGCGCTCCACACTAACGTTTTTTCCTACTTGCCCTTTGGGCAAGTGAAATGATTAATTTCAGATTTTTACTTGCCCGAATGAAAAATACTTGCCCGAAATAAACAATAATAAAAAACATTAAAACTTATTCCCTTAATTTTGACAGAGGCTGTTTCAAAGCATTGGACATTTGCTATTTCAATTCTAAAAGGTATGATTTATGAATTTAAAGAGTCATAAATGATGTACAATGAACAAAATAATAATGATAATTTATAAAATTAGCTGAATTGCTTGTTTTCAGTAAGAATTTTGGACATGTTTTTCTCATTTCATAATCAAAATTTTACTTGCCATTTGGGCATGTAAAGTTTAACATTTGAGTTTTTACTTGCCCGACATGAAATTTTACTTGCCCGGGCAAGCGCGGCAAGTGCTAGTGTCGAGCTCCTGGTGTTAGGGTTAGGGTACATTGATGTGAGTCAGGTTTCAGACTTTAGCATTCTATATGGCAGTAATTGTCGCTGAATTGTATGTCATGCATTCACTAGCAGCAAGGGAGATAATATTTTCAGGGATCTAGTAATAAACGATGATCTGCTTTGTTTGCAGGGCCTGTACAGTGATGTCCGTCAGTTGCTGCACTACGTGAGGGAAGCTCACGGGGGTGTGTTCAGACGTGTTGCCCTCAGTGGTCTCATAGACTCGGCAGGAAAGGGACAAAAAGACTACAACGACAAGAGTAAACTACCCAAAACTGACAGGTTTGTTTCGTGATAAGTAAACTTTTGCTGATGTAGCTAAGGTTTGTGAGGGATAATTTAATTGGAGGAAGTATTTTTTTAACATAATCAATGAAATCTTGTCTTAGTACACACATACGAGGTGGGACAAAAAAGAAACAAGACTGACAGCCACACCCCTGGTTCATTCAATGGCAATCGACCCACCGTGCATGTCACTGTGTTGCCCAACATCTCATCAACATTCTGGTAGAATATTGTTTACCTATCTCACTCCGTGCCCCTTCCTCCGGCTGTTAAGTAGCACACTCCTTCTTTTCTCCGTCATGATACGAGAAGTGGCACAAATATGGAGTGGGGAATTAATATGAAGTTCCTGGGTCAGTTGGGTATGGTCTTATGGAGAAGTTCCCGCCCGCAACAGTGCATTTTCTCCACAAATCTCCAGTAGAAGTGGAAGACACTCAGTTGGGCCCCGCCCAACTGAACCAGGAACTTCAGATTGATTCCCCGCTCCATGTTTGTGCCACTTCTCGTATCTTGACGGTGAGTAGTTGGGGCGTGTCACCTAACAGCCCGAGGAAGGGGTACAGGGTGAGATCGGTGATCAATATTATAGCAGAATGTTGATGAGATGTTGGGCAACACAGTGACATCGGTGGTGGGTTGATTGCCATTGAGTCATGGGCGTGGCTGTCACAGTCTTGTTTCTTTTTGTCACACCTCATATATTCATTAGTAGTATGTTGTGCAGGTGCAGTGCATAGGCTGTAAAGCCCAAGTTACTTTAGTTTTGGTAAATGGTAAATGGTAAAAAAATAATTTTCTTTCTATTGAGTTATTTAGATAAACATATATTTATATAATATGGACTAGCCTTGAGGGGGATACGACATATATTGCCTGAACTAGAATCATATCGCCCGAGTCGAAGACGAGGGCGATATGGATTTTAGCGATGGCAATATATGTCGTATCTCCCGAAAGTAAGAGCCAGTCCATATTATTATCATTATCCACATCAGACATCTAGAGCACTGAAATTATATGTTGTGAGCATCCTTATACCTCTGCCTGCAAAATTCCTTTAGCTAAGAAAACAATACTGTATCGTCAGTTTGCCACGATTAGCTTGCCATAAGTTAACTGATCTTTGCCCGCTGACGCGCTTGCAAGTGCTGCGCTATGACGCATATCCATCGCATGTGCACTTTGCGGGAGTTTGCGCTCTGCACAAGTACCGTACGTACGAGCATCTGGGCCGATCTGGCGATTATCTTTCTCGACACATTTTGGAAATTAGCGCTGACCGCCGCTAATACTCGATCTAGTTGAAGCAGAAAACGTAGTTAGATAAGTAGTTTTTTTTTCTGCCTGGCTGGACGTACTAGACTAGCTTAAGTGCACCGTTAATTCTACGAGCACTGTCAGTATGACTATGATTATGAACATCACAGGGAATCGGTGAGTAGATCTACCGGCACTAACTAACGTTAGTGTTATTGTTAAGATAGGGACTAACCCGGGCCAGCGTACCTCTAACGTTAGGCTGTAAGTAAACTTAGATCTAATCTAACGTTAGATCATTAATTAGATCTACGGTACTGTAGTTATGGTGTAGATCTAACTGTTATGTCCCGGCGATGGTAACGTTAGAGCCAATATCTTGTAACCTTAATCTAACAAATCTAATGTTAGATCAAAATCAAACATGATGGGTGTCAAGTTATATCTAACGTTAGACAAGATCGTTAAGGTTCTAACAACGTTACGTTACACCTCTGTTAAGGTAAACATTATAAAATTCACTAATGTTACCTTCAAATTCAAGTTGTCCATCATTAAATGATCTGATTTGCAGATTTAACGTCTAGAATTACATCCTAACGATATTGACTACCAAACAAAGTCGGCCCTTAACAATTGTTTCAGTACTGTACTTGGCTCTAACGTGAAGTTGTTGCACAACACATCTCTATGTTTGAAAAATAAATTTGCTGGACAACACCATAGGCCTACATGCAAGAAGAAAACAGTTCAAGAAAGTTACGGGGGCAGAGTTTCAAAACTATCTAATTTTAAACATAACATGGAAGGCGACGTTTCAATAACGGAAATCCAAAACATGTTCTGTACGATTGACGCGAACGTCTTGTGAACGTGCCACGTCAAGTTTACGTGCAAACAAATGGGAATTTCACTTCGTGTGCGAGCGCGAGCGGTGCAGTGTGCAGCAGCCGCGGTGGTGATTGTTTATTTTTCTCCTTCTAAGCTAAAGTTCCCGGATGTTAGAAGGAGGGGTATAAAGTGTTTTAATCCCCGCCTTCTTTGCACGCAAAGTCAATGGAGTCATGGACCCCTGGGGTATACTATACAAATATATACTGATACGATAGTCTCTGGTTGAAACTATGATGAGCCCGAGGTTACATGGACTGTACTCGTTTACAGTCAATGTAACCGAGGGATTCATAGTTTCAAACAGAGACTCTCAGGGCAGAATATATTTGTTTTATATCCGTCATCGAATTAACAGAGAAATTACACAAAGAAAAAAAAGGGGAAAATGAAATGTACGTACGGTACCCCTACGAGTAAGTGTGTGTCGCACGCCATACAGGTGCGCGATATTTTTACTTGCGGTACGGATAGGGATACAGTTCCATTAACGTATACTCTAGTTAGTCGAGTATTAATTTTATAACGCTATAAAACACTAATTTGGTCCTCATTCTTATTTTAACTATGATCCTAACGCAGACTCGACGAATTTAACCCAGTGTTAATTTAAAAGACACTATATAACATATGTGGAAGACCCGTTTAAAAAATTGCTGAACTTGCTACCTGACATATCTGACAGTGTTTTGAATGGACAAATAAACACCCTAGAACACAAAAGTTTGGACAGCTATGCTGTCACTAGTACAATATGTGCGGATACAATTGGCCACATTAATTTCCTATCGGGCGATAGGAAATTCTGCAACCCAGTAGTCTATGGGGGAAAGCTGGAATGGTCTCTCAATGATTTCTACTTTTTTTAAAGCACTTAATGATCGTTTTAAACTGCATTTTTCAGGGCTTCATTTTTAGACCATGTCAGAGAATGGTAGCATGGGAATCATGCAGCTGAGATTTTTAAAACTGAAAACAGTGTTATACGATGCCTTTAAAACTTTGCCAGATTTTCAAACGGCGTGTAGCACGCATAATGTCTTTTACGCGCACGGTAAAAAAGTAGCGTACGTATATGTGTTTTGTAAGCAAGATTTATTCTGCTTTTTAAGCTGAAATCGCGATCCCGCTGTCGGGTACTAGTCGGTCGTGGTGGGGAAAATATTATAGCGCCCTCATTGTTGAGAGATTAATGTACTATCGGACTCATATTGAGTACAATAGTACTTTACTATTGTACTCTCCGAAAGTTATAGTACTTTCAGAACTTTGTGTCCTAGACTCACAGATAGTGTGTTCATTTTTCATCATGTGACATACTTTGACCAACCAGAATTTCAAGAAACTTACAATGAGGGCATAAAAAGGAAATATTTACCTCTGCAGTATCACTGGCATTAAATACGAGGCAATACAATTTTAAAGATGCCCAGCTCAGATGTCTGATACGGATAATAATATCTATTAATGCCCTGAAAATCAAATACTCTAAAACGCTACAATTTTTGAGAAATTGATGAAAGAAAAATTGTTTTTTTTGGGGGGGGGGAGGGATGGGACTATTTTGCTACAGGAAATGCACAAAGTAATATCTTCTCTCTGATAATTTTGAAATCACAATTTTTTTACTATAAACAATTTTTAGTATTAAAGTTTGATGTTGTTTTCTGATGATTGTGGTACCATTAGGATATTCTGTGAAAGAATGATGAAAAAAGGTTGTCTGATAGACCAAAATTGTACTTGTGCTTTCAGAGGGAAATGAGTGCATTATTTCATCTCTTTACCATAATGGGGAAAACATCCCTTTTCACCATTTGAACCCAAGAAGAAATGACTCAAATCTTCCTTGAATATGGACCTTTAAAATTTCCAATAGTATTTGTCCACTTGTTTTACTCTTCTGTATTTTTTTCCTTCAGAATATATTGTGTGAATACCTCAACTTTGATTCAAAATTCAGATTTTCACTGGTTTCTGAAATTAATTTAATTCTATCACTTCAACTCTTCATTTTCAGTGATAGCAGCATCTGCAAGCCTGACCTCGACAAGGCCCATCCCTCCTCCATCATTGGCAAAGACGGCAATTTAGATTCGGGTAACGTCAGTCCCGGTACCCGACTCAGGCGGTCATTGTTCCGCAAGAAGTTCCCTCACACGGAGTCCACACTGGATGACGATTTGGGAGATGGTACCGGCAAACGGAGATTCAGCGTCTTCCAGTTTGGTATGTTGAGCATTTTGTCGTATTTATTTATTTATTCATTGTTTGTTTATTTATTTATTTATTTGTCTATTTATTTATGTATTTATTTTTTATTTATTTATTTATTTATTTATTTATGTGTGTATTTGGTTAGTTATCCATTTATTGTTGCATGTTAATTAGATATATTCATTCACCTATTTATAAGCATATTTATTTCTTTATTTGTGTATTTATTGTGAATGGCAGCTAGAAGCTGAATTGTTCACAATTTACTCATATTTAAAATGCATATTTAAATACAACACAGTCAATTAAGTGAAATACTTATGAGAACATAGTATTTGCCTATTACAAAAATAAATATTTCATACAAATACTGTAACAGTGATTGTTTTGATAACTAATATTCAATCGTTATCTGTATCATTTTCTTTCCAGAAAATGTTGTTATTTACAGAATCATTATTCTGTATGTCAGCAAGTGAATATTTATATCTACATATATATCTTGTCCATATATTGTATCATTATTTAGATACTTTGTGTGTTAAGGTCATTGTTATGAGCCGTAGATGGTAAATAAATGTTTTTAAATGAATGAGCATGACATCGTCCTAAAATATTAGGATTTATATTACTGCTGTAATTTAATGCCCTTTGTCTAGATGCATGAAATACTTCTTTGGTGCAAAGAAAAAGATGGATAAGCGATATATATTAATCTAAAATATATTTGTACCAAATGCATTTGAACATTATGTGTCTTCTATTTACTCGACCATTTAAATTTATTTTGGCTCATGACTAATTGATTATTTATGTAATGAATTAAAGTTGGGTATATATGCCTGCACAATTTGAATCTACTTTATATGCCTTTAGTAGGAAATGCAATTCTATAGATTTACAAGATCTACATATGTGTAAATCCTTTGAGTGCAGTTTCCCCTCCCCCTCCTTCCCGTTAAAAAACCCACAAGTTAGGTAACCCCAATTGATCGCTTTACCCCTTTGGCCATGAAATGTCTTCCAGTTGCATTGTTACTGCTACTGTCAGTTGCATTAGTGTTAACTCTTTATGTCTTTACCTTTGAACCCTATTGTGCTGCACTTTATTTGAAAATGCACAGATTCCACCCAATTCGTTCATTTGTTGTCATATTTAAAGGTTTTATTGTTATCAAATTGTTTACATTAGTTATGTACGATAACTGTGTCACAGTGATTCCATGCAGTGATAAAAGAAAAGTTTGCCATATGCACCAGAGCTGACTACCACAAATGTGATTGCATATAATAATGCGATTGACTTGTGAGTGTTTGCACAAGTTTGTGAAAGAGGTGTGCCCCCATTAATGTGTATGTGCAAAAGGAACACATGAAGAGTAGATAAAACACAAGTTATAAATAACACAGACTGAAACAGTCAGAATTAAAGGGAAATGGCAAGATCGGAAGTATAATCCTCAATTTAGGACATAATAAAAGAATAAAGTCCAGAGTTTAAAGCCACAGGCTAACAATGCCCACAGTTTAAAAATAATGTGAGCTACATAATCCTCCATGCTCCAAGTGTCTTTGATTAGGTCCAAAAATGAAGCCCTGAAAAAACTGTATTTCAGAATGATTATTTAGTGCTTTAAAAAAGTGAAAATCGTAAGTTGACCGTATTCACCTTTCCATTTCCTCCCATAGACTTTATACTGTGTGTAGATCTACATGTAGGCTATTTTGTACTCGGCCCGAGTTCTAATTGTTTATTCATTCATATCTTGCCAGTGGCAGCATAAATTTC
This sequence comes from Eucidaris tribuloides, assembly GCA_001188425.1. Taxonomy (NCBI): domain Eukaryota; kingdom Metazoa; phylum Echinodermata; class Echinoidea; order Cidaroida; family Cidaridae; genus Eucidaris; species Eucidaris tribuloides. Next base: position 13,896 of record JZLH01S0618529.1, read on the forward strand.
CCAACTTTTGTATTTTAGGGTGTTTAATTGTCCATTCAAATGCTACTATGTAGCTCAGATAGCAAAGTTTAAAAAAAAATTAAATTGAAGCTCCACAATGTTAGCCTGTGTCTTTAATATAACTGTTGTGTGAATTTTGTGGTCAAGTTTTTCAATGTTTTGCAATAGTCAAACTAGTTGAATATTTTTCTATGGTTTAAATTTGTATCAGGGTCATACTTTAATGCATCACTAAATAAATGAATGCTTGCTTGTTTTTCCTCATGTAAACAAAGCAAAGACAAATCATTTCAGCCTGGATATACATATATGTACACTCTAGACAGTGTTGTACTTTGGTTCTGGAGACATTTTACACTTCTCCCAATTATGTCATTGCCGCTTAAATCTGACTTACTTGCAGATAATTTACTGCCCCACCCCTCTCCCAAATGAAAGTAGTATGTACACTCAGAGGGTTAGTAATATCAATTTTATGTGACCTTCTGCAACGCAACTAGTGATAGGTCACAAAAGTTGAATGTTAACTTGAAATTATTACACAAGTGAGAGGTACATGTACATTCTGCATTTGCAAGATTATGTAGAAATTTGAAGCATGGATATGTACATATTACTGGAACATCACAAAATGGTAAAATACAGTAACTGCAATAAGAATGTTTAGAACAAGTAGAGATTCCGCAAGAAAAAATGTGACTGTTTTTTTTTATATTACTAAAAAGTAGACAGAAGTTAAAAAGTTCACTTTTTTAAATGCACAGCTTTAATTATCACGCTATGCTTGCTAGTAGGTAAACCAAATACCAAACAACCAAAAAAGAAAAAAAAATCAGCCTCAAACCAAACAGGAACCTTATTTTGAACAGAGACGTATTAAGCCTCACTTTGTTGCAGAGGGTCACATATTTGTGACTCAAATTAGTGCATGCAAATAAAATGATATTTACACATGTATGCTCTCTCATGTAGCCAAGCCAGCCATCATGCGCAGACAATACTGTGTATGAGTCACAAAGAAAAAAACCTCAGATTCAATTCCAAATCTCACAAATTGAACAATGATATCATAAAAGGGATATCACAGAACGATAGAATAATCATTTCACCTTGATTCTCAGCAATTTAGGTGGTAAACTATGCCAAAATTGCTTTTGTCGAAGTTGACATGTTGCTTTTTTATGTCCCCGCTGACGAAGTTTTGAGGGGGCATGAAGTGTTTCATCTGATCGTCCGTCTGTCCGTCCGTCCCCCTTATTGGTTTCCGCACGATAACTTAAAACTATTTGATGGATTTGAAACATTTTTGGTGTGTAGGTAGGTAGATCACACTAAAATACAGGTCAAGTTCGAATTCGGAGTCCGCAGGTCAAAGGTCAAGTGTCACAGCTCAATATGCGAATTGGTTTCCGAATGATAACTTAATAAATATCTCACATATTTAAAAAAAATTTGGTGTGTAGGTAGAATGCACTAAAATGCATGTCAAGTTCGAATTCGGAGTCCGCAGGTCAAAGGTCAAAGGTCACAGCTCATTATATATGCAAATTGGCTTCCACACAATAACTTAGTAAATATAAATTGGATTTTGATCATATTTAGTGTGTAGGTTGATGACACTAAAATACAGGTCAAGGTCAAATTTCGAGTCTGAAGGTCAAAGGTTACAGCTCATGCAAATTGGTTTCCACATATCAATATAAAGAAATGCTTACTCATCGCGATAAACGGGGGCATCCGTGTCCTGTGGACACAGCAGATTTCTAGTTGTGAATACCTTGGCCACCGTCATGCCATACAAGCTGTGACGCAAACGAGTTTGACGTGTTTTACAAACCGATTGCTAAGCAGTCACCCATAATTAAATATGAATGACCAATATATCACCTGAAAGTGAACTCAGTCATTCCGAGATACCAATTTTTTTACATCGCTGTTCAATTTGGAGACATTTTGATCGAATATGGGGTGTGTTTTTTTATGACTCACACAGTATATCCATGCATGCATTTACATGTAAGTTAGCCAAAATGTTTCATAAGTCATGAAAACCATTTTTTTGGTCTCAAATTTGCTAATTTCTTGCTTTTTTGAAATTCATTTCTGTCAGCCATTTACACTTCATGAATTATACATGTATGAATGTTATCTCATGTGGACATTGGGGTGGGTTTCACTTTGCTTTTTTTGTCTTTTTCATGAAACATTCTTTTCATACAAAATGAGAAAAAATACATAATTTCCATTATAAGCACTAAAGAATCCAAACAGATAGAAAAAACCCCCAAAACAAAATACCACAAACAATATTACCTCTTAATGTCATTAAAATTTGAATTACATGATTTTCAGCCATGAAAGCTATTTAGTTTGAGAAATGGCAAAATGAAATACATTATAAACCTGATCCCACCCCCCCCCAGCATAGACATCTTAAAGAAGAATCAAACGAAATCAACCTAATAACATAAAATTTTATGCTCAACAATCAACATAAATGGGTAGTGTGGAATTTGGTGTAGATAATATCACAATTCACAAGGGAGAGAAAGAAAACCCCTACATCAAGAATTTTAACTTTTTATGCAGATGAACTTTATTTTTATAACATCTTTGTACAAAATTAAGGCAAATTTGGAAATCTACAGAGCATTAGTACTGGTTTTGTATAGTATGAAATAGCCATTATGACAGAGGAATAGTACTTAAAACAAAATAAAAATTTTTCATTTTCTTCACACATATATGTTTAAAGCCTAAGTTTAGTTTTGGGGATTTTTTTTTTATTTGAAAGCTTTATGCCCAAAGGTCATATCACACCAATAACAGATTCTGAATATCTTTCGTTTAAAAAAAAAAAAAAATTAATGAAAAATCTTGGGGGCGGGGGGACCCCCGAGATTACGGGGTACCCCCGAGATTACGGGGTAGCCCCAAGATTCTCGACTATATTTTACAGTATAGCATCCAAAGGGTTAACAAGGTGTTAAGGTTATCTGAGTTATACATGTTACTCATCAGAAAGAGCAGACTCTGCTCTTTCTGATGAGGTATATCTTGGATAACCTTAACACCTTGTTAACCCTTTGGATGCTATAATGTAAAATATAGTCAAAAATCTTGGGGGTACCCTGTAAATCTCGGGAAGAATGCAAGAATGTTTTAAAGGGCATAGATGAACAGGCACACAGATTTTCTTTCTCTCTTTTAGGCAGAATAATCCCCTTATTCACACATCTTTCTCTGGAAAAGAAAATGATGACACGAATTCTTGTGAGTGACATGTATGGCTGTCAGAAATGAAATTTAACCCAAATCTAGATTCTCAAGAGAGCTCTTAAGCTGGATGCAAGAAATATTGACTGTATATCATGCCATGAAAATGAAAATCTATGTAATCATGCCACTCGAGCAGCTGAAATTTTGCCAACTATCATAATCTGTGTTTTTGTATCCCACATGCACATGTACGTATGTTACTTTGAAAAGGTCACCCATCGGGTACAAAAGCACGAGCCTGCCTGAAAGGTAATGTGAATGTCCGACTACAAAGAAAAGATCATAGGTGGTATTCTTCACAACAATTTCTCCCTATTCATTAATTAATCTTTCATCTAACTGAGTTATAATAACTTACTAGTATTCATCTTCTAGAGTCAATCAATAGAAAGTGTGAATTCCTCTTTATTTTTTCCTCATAGCTTTCTGAAGATAAGACAGTTATTTCCATATCCAGCATGTGTTTTCAATTGATATTAAGCTAAACCTTTCATCTCACAATTTGTGTTTTCCTTTAACGTTTTTTCATCTACAATGTATCGTTAATACTGTATCAAATATAGCCATTGCACAGCATCTTTAATACATTCAAATATTAAACAAATTCATAGTTGATTTGTTGTGTGGGATAAATTATGCCTTGTGTCTTCTTAGTTATAATCATTTTATCACATTTTCTGAATGCACATTTTAATCTAAACAAAATATATATACATGTACTAAATATCTATTGGTATTTCTGTGAATGAAAGAGGAAATTCTTACACTTATATCTTCTGTAAGATCAGCCTGTATATGTTACATATTAATTTACTGACATCCCAACTGTATGAATACCATCTGAGATATATTCACTGGTGAATGCATTCTTGTGTACACATTTCAGCACTGCCATATTTGGATCATTTCCATTTTCCAAAATGGCTCACCCCCCCCAAACTCCAGTCAAATAGTTTGAGACATTTCTGTCTGATAAAACTCATTATAATACACTTGTAATTTATACCATCAATGTGTTTGTGTATTGATCATATCAAGTACAAAACTAATACTTGTGTTTGAAATATACATGTAACTAAGAAATAGACACATTATATTTTTACCAATGATTATGCTAATTTGCATGTTTCATATAACACTGAATTGATGTTTGCTTCATTATATGCCAGAATGGTTATCTGCAACCTAAAATCAAAACTAGTTTTGTGAATAGAAGCACTCACCAAATGGATGAATAATCTAAAGCTCTGATCCCCAAGAATACAAATATAGCAAATCAAAAGAGAATTCTTATCAGAAAATGTGATACACATGTCATTTTGGCAAATGACACAACTAATTCTTTTTAATAAAAAAAATGGGTTAAATACTTCTAAAAGTGGTAAAGGTATAAAGTCTGCTATCCAAAAGTTGAATAAGCCTCTTGTAAATGGCAGTACTCGGGTATATTTTTTTTCCAACCTGTTGAAAAAAAAGATGGAAAAAAGGTCAAGAAGAAATTATAAGTGTCATAGCACATAATTGGATTGTAGCTGTTAAACAGATAGCAATAGACCTCTTTGGTAATGTATTCAAATGATTATTTTCTTTGTTTCTATGAATACAATTTTATAAATGCAACTTGCATACTGTACATTAGTTGTTGCTATGTCTTGCAAGCCTTTGGCAAGCTATCAGGTTGTCAAGAGCAACCTTTGTCAGAAGGGTATGCATAAAATTTGCATACATTACCAAACTGGTGCAATCAGATTGTATTATCGAGAAGACTAGAATCATATTCTTTTAGTTTTACATAGGGCACATTCGGTTCTTGTAGCCAAGGGATTAACCCTAAAAGGAAGGGGGGTGGAATCCACCCCCTCCCCAGATGTTTAGCATGTTAGGTCCACAATGCACCAGGCAGTAGCCACGGCGTTTAGTGACTTTTTCTTTCACATCTCATGCATCTGTTGAGACCTAATACGTGACGTCCGGGTACGCAGTTCCAAAGTTATGCCACTTTTCATACTTGCATGTCACACCAAAAATAGTTCAAAAATATGAGAAATTGTGTAATTTCAATGCAAATTGTGTTTTCAGCCAAATTTCATAAATTAATAATTATATTTACTTTCACTGATTAAAATTAATTCATTTTATGCTGTGTATGTTCGCAAAAGTGTCCCTGACAAATTTCATCGAGAAAACAAAAGAAAACAAAAGGTCCCCAAAACAGAGAAATACATAAGAAATAAAAAAAAACACAAAAAAAAAACTTATATTTTGTTTCCAAGTTTTTTTAAAGTAGAGTTGTTAAGAATGCTACAAAAAATGTCT
>JZLH01S0618533.1:0-12448 GCA_001188425.1 Eucidaris tribuloides
CCGGTCACTCACCCGCCGAAAAGTGTATGCCACGACTACATTTTGCCGTCTGCTAAAGAAAAATCGACATTTATTTTCGTAGTCACTTGACATTTCAAACACCCCCTGGCCCTTTATGACAAAAAAAATGCACTTATTTTACCGAATAGACACCCCCCCCCCTTTTAGGTTTCCTTATAATTTTGTTGCGTGCGCACCTGAGGGGCACACGAAATTTTGACATTCCCAACCGAACCTGTTGATAATGATCACTTTACACAAGGGTCGCGCCAGACAAGGCCAAGAATTTCATTGAAAAAAAACATGATTTTCAGTGCGTGTAGGAGCCGGCGGGCGAGGGGGTGAGTCACCACCCTAGCCAGTCCTGAACCGCCTGTGCACACCCCCTGATTTTACTGTCCTTTGCCTAGCAGTCCTAAGCATCCCGCCTTCCCCGCCCACCACAACTACCTGAAAAGTTTTGTGGATGGTGTCCGAATTAATGTCTTCGAGGGGAGGGGGCAACCGACCCCTAAGTAACCCTTTCCCCACCCACAATTGGGGGGATTGCAACCACCCCCTCTCCCCCAGCCACGCCTGTTGCACCGCCCGACTTTACCTGTCCTTTGCTAGCAGTTCCCTACAGCAACCCTTCGCCACCCCCTTCCCCCACCCGCCTGTATACACTGCCCGACTTTACCTGGTCTTGCTATCAGTTCCCTAAGCAACCCTTCCCCACCCCCTTCCTCACCCCCTCCCCCACCCACACCCTGTTTGCCACCCCCCTGACTTAACTCTGTCCTTGTACAAGTCCCTAAGCAACCCTTCCCCCACCCCCTTCCCCACCACAAATGGGGGGGCGATTGCAACACCCCCTCTCCCCAGGCCACGCCTGTTGCACACGCCCGACTTTACCTGTCTGCTAGCAGTCCCTACAGCAAGCCTTCGCCACCCCTTCCCCACCCACGCCTGTTAACACTGCCGACTATTACCGTCCTTGCTAGCAGTTCCCTAAGCAACCCCTTTCCCCACCCCTTCCTCCACCCCCTTTCCCCAGCATCCCTGTGGCACTACCCCTGACTTTGACCTGTCCTGCTAGCATCCCCTTCCTCGCCCACCAACAACCACTCTGAATGTTATTGTGGATCTGTTCCCAACAAAGAGCCCTTCCATAAGTAGTCCTAGCATTAAAGTTAGTCCTAAGCACCCCCTATCCCGGCGCCCGCCCACCAACATACCTTGAATGTTTTGTAGGATCTGTTCCGAATTAAGGCTATATTCGAGGGGAGGGAGGCGAAACCGCCCCCTAAGCAACCCCTTTCCCATCAGAAATTGGGGGATTGCAAAACCACCCTCTCCCCAAGCCACCCTGTTGCCACCACTCGATTTACCTGTCCTTGCTAGCAATCCTAAGAACCCTTCCCCACCCACCGTTGCACGCTCCCTGGACTTAACCTCGTCTTGCTAGCAGTCCCTAAGCAACCCTTTCCCCCACCCCTAGCAGTCCCTAAGATTCCCTTCCCCCACCACCCTGTTGCACCGCCCCTGACTTAACCTGTCCTTGCTAGCAGTCCCGTAAGCAAACCCCTCCCCACCCCCTTCCACCACAAATGGGTGGGAACCACCCCCTCCCCCAGCCACCCCTGTTTACGCCTGACTTTACCTGTCCTTGCCCCTTCCTCCCCCCACCACAACCACCTGAGAAGCCCTTCACCTTCGGACATGAGTGATGCGACACAACACAGCCACACAGCACTACGTACAGCACAACAACATTGTCACTCCCCCTATGATAGGCCCTATGCTTTGGCCCCTCGCGCGGGCCGGCCACCAAAATCAAATTTACACACACCAAAAAACTTAGATCTGGCGAAAGCAAAGAAAGAATGAGCAAAGTTTACATTTGTGTGACTGGAGTTTCGGAGCGACAAAAGTAGCGATAAAGTTTTACCTGTTGTGTGACTGTTAGTTCGGAGCGACGCGATTAATATTGTTTCGCAATGTTTCGCAAAAAAATACAACGCACGAATAGCCATGAGATGCAGTAACGGCTGCTGACTTTTTATCTACAGCAAAGCGAGTAATAGGAACACTGTCTGCCATTGCCGTAATGTACGATATACCAGCAGCGACGGTCGCCCGGCTACGGCTATGTTCACCATGCCTCTTCCGGGTACGACTCCAAAAATGCCGTCAGTGTTTGAGTTCTGCCATTTCATCAATAATAGATAGAAGCAAGAAGAAGACATGAGAAAAGTACATGTTGTGTGACCTGAGTTCCTCGAGAACGACAAAAAGTAGCGATAAAGCTTTACCTGTTGTGTGACTGTAGTTTCGGCGGACGCGATTATTATTTTTCGCAATATGTTTCGCAAAAAAATACAACGACGAATAGCCAATGAGATGCAAGTAAACGGCTGCGACTTTTTCATCTACAGCCCAGCGAGAGTAATAGGAACACTGTCTTCCAGTTGCGTATGCTACGTATACCAGCAAGGCGACGGTCGCCCGGCTACGGGCTATGTTCACCATGCCTCTTCCGGGCCTACGCTCCAAAAAATGCGTCAGGTTTTGGTGCCGTTTCTAGTAATAGATAGCCAATCGTGTGGTTAATTGAGTAACAATCTTAAAATCCCTCATTTCCAGCCCCCCCCCCTCCCCCCCCCCCCCCCAATTGATTTTTTAAAAGGATTTTGTGCAAACTGACCTAAAGTAAAAACATCAAGGTTAGGAAACATAGTTTTCATTGGTGTTTTTAATGAAAAAATAATAAATTACGTTTACTCTCAGAACGGTATGTGACACTAATACATGAATTAGAAAATGTGTCCTCAATTATATAATCCTGCATGACTATAGTAATGACATCTCACTCAAATATTTATGGCATGACATAAATAGGTTTACACCTGTTAAACAAGTTTTCACTGTTACGAAAATACATTCCGTATATACTTAGGGTGGATCAATATGATCTTTATGTTTATATTACAAAACTTTACGTTTCAAAACATGACATTGGTTGAATAAATTCATCGCATCGAGGCTTACAATACCATTCCACCCTTACAGAATTCGCCAATGGTATATCATGGTAACCATGGTATTTCGTTCGTAACCAATGGATATCTCACATGCGTATTGCCCCATTGATTCAATCGTAATGTAATCGGGTGTCTGAATGGTGTTTCGCTCAATGGTAGATTGTAATTCAATTGGTGTTTCATTTATAGTTGTTATGCGTGACGTGATATGGTTAGTTCCAATGGTCAATGCGTGTTTTTTCAATGGTAGTATGGTATTTCAATGGTAATTCTAATGGCTTGTTTCCTCAGGTGCGTATTTTGTAATTGAAATGGTATTATTTTATGACCGTCAATGTGGTTCAATGGTTCAATGGTGTTTTCTCAATGGTAGATGGTATTTCAATGGCTAATCTAAATGGTGTTTCCTCAGTAGGTTAGATTGTAATTGATATGGTATTATTTTATGGAGTCAATGGTTAGTTCCTATCGTCAATGGTGTTTCTCAAGTGTAGATGGTAATGTTCCAAGTGCGTATTGAATGGTGTTTCCCTCCAAGTCGGGCCTAATTAGTAATTTGAATGGTATTATTTCCATGGTCACATCCGCTAGTTCCAATGCGTCACTGGTAGCTGTTTCTCAATGGTAGATCGGTGTTCAATGGTAATCTAATGGTGTCCTAAATTATTTCTGTTGTCCGATTTGAGTCTGTGCAAGTTTAAGATTTTAGTGATTTTTACTCCTTTGAAAAAGCATATTTCATTATAAATCCAAAATAATAGAAATAGATTAAAACAATAAGTATTCATTTACTATTTTATCCAAATGTATTTGAAATCGTATATGAAAAAAGTACTTATTCATGAGCTATTCACATTCAATCATACGCGATTCGAGGCTGGGTCAGAACCTTGCTGCCATTTTGGAATTTACAGGCGCGATCCATTTTTCTCGGTACAGACAAGATTTCGGCGGCGCCCGTAATTTGACAGCTGTGACTTCAGTTTCAATCATCTTCACATGACTTTGCATGGGCTGAAGAAATATGCCAACGAATGGTAAGTAATGAGTGGATTGTTCACACTGTTTTGTACAGTATACCTTCAACTTCAAGAAAGAGTGTAAGTGGATTGTGCATTTGTGGACTGGCTGATAATGTTGTCAACGACAGGAGCGGGCAGTTACCCAGTCGGCATTGGCATGCATGTGAAATGATATATATTGCAACGCTGGATCCACACAATGTACAGCATTGTCCATGAATGTCAGACTTACAGTGGTTAGTGCTTGGTTTAGCCTAATATAGCCTTGGGCTATACAGCTGCCCACTGTCCGGTCACTGGTGTGTTATTTGATATAGGCAAGCCAAATTTCCCTGTGATTGATGAGATTTCAGGGTTCTAATCTATTCTAACTACTTCTATTGTTTTGATATAGAATCATTGCACATTGCATGGCTGTGCGAATCCGGGATGACTTTTTTTTTCATACTTTAAACTTTTAGATCTAATAATTAAGTCTGTCATATCTTCTTAGTCCTTTTATAGTTCTTCGCCAAAGCATTTCTCAATAACAATTGCAAGTTAATGTTTGTTCTTAATTGATTGCTTAAAAAAATACAGACCTCTAGAATTAAGTCGGGTGTTGTAGATCTAGCAACCGTACAAATTCATTCTTCATTTATTATTTCATCTTAACATTGTCAGCCGGTTCAGGCTCGTCGCGGGTTACTATACTTTACTAGCTTACTTTGCTCATGTACTAGTATCTAAGTTGCTTATTTTTTATTTCTGTAAATCTTTTATAGGAATTGACGTGCATACTGCAGTATGAATCATTGTGGAAACATATAAACCTCAAGCAAGTGATCACAAGTCATGGCCACACGAGGAAACTCAGGTACGGCAGTGGCAGCCGCATCGAGATGCAGCGATGAGTTACAATCCATGCAATGCAAGGTGATAGTTGTTGATGACTAGTTTTGAGACGGCGTGTCTCTTACTATTGAAAATCTCACAACCAGGTCTGTATATTTCAATGTCTGCATAGGTTATGAGGTTCATTCATAACATGCAAGTACAATCCACGATGCCTGAGTGAATAAAGGCTCGTTTTCAGAGTACATTTTTAATTAAGATGATCCAATTGGATATATGACTCAACAAACGCAAAATAATATATTTTTTCTTGCATGTAACTCTAGGCCCTAAGTTGTATGTATGATGTGCAATCATCTCAACCTCTGAGTTCAGTCACTATTTCTTCAGATACATACATAAATCCCATTAACGTACTATTCTTTACTGTGAATTTGAGTAGATTCATGGTGGATAGTCAATGGTACGTCAATGGTGGATGTCATGGTATGTCAATGTGTGGTATGGTAATGAGGTCAATGGTGGTGTATGGTAGTCAATTGGTGGATGTTGAAATGGTAGCCAATTGGTACACGAATGTAGGCAACAATGAAACACACCATTGAACTCCATTGAGCTACCATTCATATGCAAATTAATTGGTTCCAATGGTGCCCTACCCATTGGGAAACTACCATTGGTTTACCATTGATTAACTTACCATTGAACTACATTGAACGTACCATTGGGATATGCCAAATTAAATTGGTCCAATGGTGGCCTACCATGGGAAACTACATTTGATTCTACCATTGAACTGACAATTGAACTACCATTTGGATATGCAAAATGAGCGGTTCCAAAAAATTTAAATTAGTTCAAATGATGCGCTCATTGGTATTTCAATGGTATTTCAATGGTTTTCAATGGTGTCCAATGGTGTCCCAATGGTGTTTGTCAATGGTGCGTTTCAATTGGTGGTTTCAAATGTATTTCATATGGTATACCATTGAGAAATTTCTGTAAGGCAGCTCAGTACCACTGGCGTGATGGTTTAGTGGCTAGGGCATCCGCCTCACGTCTGGAAAGACTTTTAAAAATGTTACCTTCTGCTTGAATTTGTAAAACTAAAGTATTCCCTTTCGTCTGTTCATGCTGTGTTATCTGTAGTAAAAATGCAACTTTTCATTTCATGTTTTAAGCTGATATACAATGCTCTGATTATGCAGAAATAAATTAAATCCCCCAAAATTAAATCCAAGATTCAAAATCACATTTTCCTTTAACTGTTTAAAATTGTCTTTTATGGTACACTCATGCTCATAATTATGGAATATTTTAGACACATTTTAGAAGTTGCCATTTTTCCGTGAACGGTACATCTGGGATTAATATTTGCTCACCCCAGGTGAAACTATCATAATCTAAGAATTTCAGGAATGCTGAGCATTTTGTAGCGCCCGACTTGACACTAAAACCTGTGTTTATAAATGACGGTATTGTTGTTATTTAGTCACGTGGTGGCTACGCGCATTATTAGACTTGTAACAGACAATTTTGATGTTAATTTAATGATAAGTGACATTAGATACAAATTTATCATTTTGGGGGTTGTTTTATTGAAATTACTTTAATACTTTTTTCATGATTTTTGTGGATTTAAAAAAATATATATATAATTGTTATTGCGCTCAAACGTATTTTTGTTTTTAACTTAATCATCTCAGGAAATCCAAACATTGCTTCACTTACTGCGTTTTTGTGAAATGAACACTTGTCTTGAAAATTTTGGACGATATAGGAGAAAGAACATATAAGTATCAACAAAATATACTATAATTATGAGTATGAGTGTATAACTCCAAAGACAAGAGGTTAGATTACACGTTGAGTTTCAAGAAAAATGTCGAAAAAAATATGTCCAACTACTGACATTTGAACTTTTCTAACAAACTTTTTACAAATCGGCAATACAAACAGACAAATATTTGTTGGATATATTGAATTACACCTTCAAATACATACACAAAAATGTTTCATTCTGTCATAATATGATTTTTAGTTTATTTGACTCATCTATGTATTATGCAGTGATATTCAGTTCCATGCATGTCCTTTTATTCATTTCATCTTTTAGTCATTATAAGACAGTTTTCAGCCAATTGGTCATGAACTAGTTCGTTGAATCAAGGGGGATGCTAACGAAGATTACGATTTCACAGATTCGAACGAAGAGGTCATGATTTATAGATGATTGAATTAGGAAAGGAACTGAATACAATGATGCAGTGTCAATACTTATAATACTTTTAAGGAAGCTACAGGACATAAAGTAAAACTATGTATGTACTGATCACGTAAAGTCGTACTTGTATATGCATACAAAAACTCGCGTGGAAGATATGAAGGAGTGGAGAGAGTGATAGTCGTAATGACGATGATGACGATGATGATGATGATGATGATGAAGATGATGATGATGAAGATGATGACGATGATGATGATGATGGTGGTGGTGGTGGTTGTGGTAATGATAATGACGATGTTTGCTAAAAACAGCAGAAATAACAATGATACATGTATAATTTGCAAACGCCCTAGAAAGATTTAGCAAACAGTAAACGCTGAGAATAAATAACTGATGGGATTCAAAGGCAAGCTGGTCATTCATGAAACCAGTAGTCTCTGCACTATTGGGTGTAATTTGCAAGGCATTTGTTTTACCCATTTAACAGGTGTACCCTATTACCAGATTACGTGACGTAAATTTGAATAAGAATGAGAAGAAATGTTATGTTAGATTTTACACATTTATCAGGAGTATCCCAGTAAACAGGAATATTATAAAATTATAAAAGGGGTTGGTGTGATAGAATTCAAAGGTGTATATGGGAGTGTTGATCTTGCTTGGGAACCCTCTTTGATAATATTGGTTATTTGGTGTTTAAACCACATTGTAGTTTATTTGTTGTTGCTTCTGTTATGTGTATATTGTACAGTAAGTGCATTTATATGGTATATGTTATATGTAGTTTAAAAACTTTTTCTCGTGAACACAAATCAAATCCAAAGTGAAAGTAAATTGAATTCAAATGGAATTCAAAAGTTAACCCCATTGTGCGGAGACCATTGTACTTCAAAGCCATAACACTCCATCCTGTGCATAAACTTCTTAAAAAGATCAAGTTCATTTTTTCGTAACTTGGACCTTTTGGTTTAGGGCAGTTTGAAAAAATATAAAAAAATGTTAAATCCAGGGAGTTTGTGCCCAAAATGAGGTTTTAATCATTTATGAATCTTGTGAATATATTAGACAACACTAACATAAATATCAAGGTATACCTGTACACAATTTGTGCTGAAAATTAATAACAAGAGAAACGATGTGAATTTAAAGGTCAGTGAACTTTTAATTACCTTGCTCAAGGACGGATTGACCTTTCGCCAAATACTTTAAAGCCTGCCTGTAGTATGTATAATGAGAAAGTTTTGTTGTTGTTTAAAATTATCAAATTTTATCAAACTGTATATCATTCGATAGACATTCTAAATATCTTTTATTTGACACCACCTATGTGAAAATCTACCTACAGTATCTGTACAAGAATTATCATGCTATAAACCAATAACGGGAAATTATGTTCATTTAGAGGCCCGGGTTTAGAGGTCATTGAACTTCTAATGAACTTCCTCATCGTTTCGTATTTAAGGTGTGGATCTCTTAAGCAAAACCAAAAGCGTTTTAGTAAAGTTTAACTTTAATTTCAGGCCAAATCCGAAATATGTGAAAATTTGATAGTTTTGGCCCAAGATGAGAGCTTTGAATGTTTCAGGTTTCCTCGCAATGTATATCATTGGACAGGTATAACTGATATCTTTCATTTGACGCCCATTATTTGAAAAACCACTTAACCGTTTAAGATTTATAATAGGAAAACCAATATAAGGGGAAATATGTAAATTTAGAGGTCATTGAACTTTTAGTGACCTTGCGCAAAGACAGCTTGACCTGCTGACTATACTTTTTGGTCATCTTTTAGTTTATATTATGGGAAAGTTTTTTTTCTTTTTAGATGTGAATCTTATGCAAAACCAAAAGCGTTTTGTTAACTTTTAACTTTACTTTCAGGCCAATTTATACCAAAATCCGAAAAATGTGAAAATTTGATAGTTTTGGCCCAAAATGAGGGCTTTACATTTAGCAAATTTCCTCGCAATGGATATCATTGGACAGATATGACTGATATCTTTCATTTGACACCCATTATGTGAAAAAACCACGTATCCGTTGAAGATTTATTATAGGAAAACCAATATAAGGTGGAATTGTGTGATTTTAGGGGTCATTGAAAGTTCAGTGACCTTGTGCAGGACGACTTGACCTGCTGATATTACTTTTTTTTGGGGGGGGGGCATCTTGTAGTTTATATTGTGGGAAAGGTCTTGAGGTGTGAATCGTTTGCAAAACCCAAAGTGTTTTATTTTTTTTAACTTGAATTTCAGGTCAATATTACTAAAATCTGAAAAAATGTGAAAATTTGAGTAGTTTTGGCCCAAAATGAGGGCTTTAAATTTTTCAAAATTTGCTCACAATGGATATCATTGGGCATAATATTAGTGATATCTTTCATTTGACGTCCATTATGTGAAAAACTATGCATCCATTTAAGATTTATTATAGGAAAACCAATATAAGGGGAAATTATGTGAATTTAGAGGTCATTGAACTTTCAATGACCTTGAGCATTTACGGCTTGACCTGCCGACATACTTTTTGGTCATCTTTTAGTATATATTATGGGAAAGTTTTTGAGGTGTAAATTGTATTAAAAACCAAATCCGTTTTATTAACTTGTTAGTTTTATTTTAGGCCAATTTGTACAAAAATCCGAAAAAATGTGAAAATTTTGAGTTTTTAGCCCAAAATGAGGACTTTAACATAATCAAATCTCATCACAATGGGTATCGTTGGATAGATATTTTTAATATCTTTCATTAGACACCACTGACGTAAAAATTCAAATATCTGTTCAGGAAATATATGCAGAAAACTGGATACTTAGGTATTGGGGGTCAAATTAGAGGTCATTGACCTCTGACGTCACATTCCACCGCTCACGACACTCAAGAAATCACTTTTCAAATGTGTCAAGGGATGTTCTACCCAAATATCATAACAAGACACCTGGTCATTTTTGTCAAATAAATTCTGGCTATCTCTTGGACTATTACCGTATATTTTGTAAATAGAGGGTAGTATTGACCATTGCATATAGTGATTATATTTCGTTTATATTGTGAATGTGATCTCTGCAATATTGATCGTGATGATAGCTCTATTGGATTAGTGAATGTGCTTTTAAGTTTGCTCGTTATCTTAAATTACTTTCCACTCAAGCCTGGTTTATTTACAATTTTGTATGCTGAGTTCGTTACGTTGAGAAAATATCTTAATTGCTCAATAAATTTGTAGTTTTCGGGAAGTGATGTATATTTCTTTTTAATCTTATTTTGATAAATGTACTTATTGATTGTACAACATGTGCACATTACGTTTTATTTTTTTGTTTTTTTGTTTCTTGGTTTTTTTTAATTGGCAAAATTCATAAACCCCTACACTTATTTTCAAACCAGTGCGATAATTTGGCTGATCAAAATTCTTGATTTTGTTTGTTTGTTTGTTTGTTTGATTTTGACATATTTGCTTTTGGGTCGTTTGAGTGATTGTTCTTTCTTTTGTACAATGTATATATTTAATTCACCATGAAAATAGCATACAAAACAAATTATGAACTATACTAACTACAATATCTGTTTCTGATGAAAGCGATTGTTGTTCTTCTTGTTGTTTTTGGTTCTGTATATACAATGAATAAGTATTTAGAGCATTACCGTATATTTTGTAATTAGAGCGTATAATTTTGTAATTACAGCGTATATTTTGTAATTAGAGCCGTATTGGCTACATTGATGTTTTCTCACGTAAACATGATTTCAACTTTATTGTAATATTGATAATGAAGATAAGTCCCATTTCTTAACGTATTTAGTGTTTCTTTCTTTTTTATTAATACGATTTTTTTTTCTTCTGAGTGTTGGGACATGTTGATAACATGTTTTATTTCTGTGTATCTTATTTAATTATTTTGAAAAGTGTACACACAGTATCAATTTCATTGGAAAAACTATTACAAGAACCCCTTTTAGCATTCTTAAACTATTATAATAGGAGTGATGATTTTTTTTTTCTCATTAAGACTGTAAATGGTGTTTTAGAAAACATATATGAGCTGGACTAATCATAATCATTTTGTTGTTGGTGATTTTGTTTTAAACTGTTTTGATTCTGCTCGCTTGTGTATGATAGTGAAACGAAGCATTGCTTAAATTATGTAAAAGCTGGTATTGATAACTTGGATGAATAAATGTTTCTTGCGTCATATATACGTACCTGTATTTTACCTTTTTTGTGAATATTTTGAATAAATTTCTTTTTGTTAACGTATTTATCGCCTGTTGAAGTTGATGTTTGTTTGTGTGTGTGTGTGTGTGTGTGTGTGTGGGTGTGTGGGTGTGTTTTGAGTGATAAGACGTGTGTAAGACGATAAGAATTTAATATTAAGAATGAAAAGAGAGTAAACTGAATATAATTAATGTTGAAAATAACACAGACCAAAATGGTACAATCACAAGCGGATTTGGGGAAAAGGATTTTCGAAAAGAATTATATTGAAAATTATGCCTTAATATTAATTTTGTGGTATCCATCAAGGAAAACAATTTCGTCAAAGGAACACATTTGTGTTTATATCTCATGGCCTCTTTGGTCAAGTTTGACCTCTTTGTAAACACCACAGCGTGGCGTAGTTTCTCTCGTGGTCTTTCCGACAAATTTTGTCCAAATGTGGCACTAAACGTGACATTATTTTTTTTTGTTTCGTATATCGTGTGACTTTTAGGTGATCTAGTGCTCTAAAAGAGTGAAAATTATCTAGTGTAACCTTCTGAACTTGTCTATTTCCTCCCATAAAGTACTGTGTAATATGTCTATTTTATCCCCAGCCTGAGTCATAAGTCAATAGGGAATGTTTATTGATGCATACATTGCTAGTCCCAGCACCGTCTTCGACCCCTTCCCCCTTCTCTTTCAACGTACTACGTCCCCCCTTTGGTACCCCCGCACGGAGAATGCGTCTCAGGTAACTTATCCGATAAGTCAGGAGGGAATGTTTATTGATGCATACCTTGCTAGTCCCAGCTCTGTCTTCGACCCCTTCCCCCCCCCTTCCTCTTTCAACGTACTACGTCCCCCCTTTGGTACCCCCGCACGGAGAATGCGTCTCAGGTTACTTATCCGATAAATCAGGAGGGAATGTTTATTGATGCATACCTTGCTAGTCCTGGCTCTGTTTTCGACCCTTCCCCCTTCCTTCTTTCAACGTACTACGTCCCCCGTTGGTACCCCGCGCGGAGAATGCGTCCCAGGTTACTTACGTGACCGGAAGTCCGATAGGTCAGGAGGGAATGTTTATTGATGCATACCTTGCTAGTCCTGGCTCTGTTTTCGACCCCTCTCCCCCCTTTTTTTCA
>JZLH01S0618533.1:12498-43942 GCA_001188425.1 Eucidaris tribuloides
GGAATGTTATGATGCATACCTTGCTAGTCCCAGCTCCGCTTCGACCCTTCCCCTTCTCGTTTCAACTTACCTAGTACCCCCCCCCCCTTTAGTACCCCCGCACGGAGAATGCGTCTCAGGTTACTTATCCGATAAGTCAGGAGGGAATGTTTATTGATGCATACCTTGCTAGTCCTGGCTCTGTTTTCGACCCCTTCCCCCTTCTCTTTCAACGTACTACGTCCCCCGTTGGTACCCCGCGCGGAGAGTGCGTCTCAGGTTACTTACGTGACCGGAAGTCCGATAGGTCAGGAGGGAATGTTTATTGATGCATACCTTGCTAGTCCTGGCTCTGTTTTCGACCCCTCTCCCCCCCCTTTTTTTAACGTACTACGTCCCCCGTTGGTACCCTGTGCGGAGCTCAATTTGGAATATGCATATTAATGAGATGACGTCACTGACTCCGCCGGCTCCGCACGGGGTACCAACGGGGACGTATATATACTACTAATGTCCACAAATTAATTCTTGGTTGTATAGGCGGTGATCCGGTGTGGGGTTACATGACCCGTGCACCCCCTCAAGGGAGGGGGTTATCCCCCTTGATATTTGAAGCTTTATTTTTTTCCAAAATTTGTTGGCATTTTTGATGAATTTTATAGACACTGAAAATATACTTTTCTGTATAAACACTTGAACATTTTTATCTGGAAACATATATAGCTGAAATTATGTTCATCTACATGTATACATGTATGATACCAAAAGTTCGTGGTTACGGTGGTTATTTCTAGAATACTTCATTAACTCTAGAACACTTCATTAACACTTAAACGAATTTAATATGAAATCATAACCACGTTTTAGTTTACATATATGTGTTGAAAATCTCATCAACAAACATTTTTTTTATGAACACCTACGGTAAATCACTAGATGTTCACAAAAATGTGTAATAATGCTCTGCTGTCCCCCCCCCCCCCCCCCAATCCCCACAACATGAAATCGCCGCTACCGCTTGTTGGAACACATTGTTATAATCGTTTATATCTGTAATGAACACAATTAAAAAATTGATCATTGATTTTCATAAATATGACAAAAATCATTGATGTGAAAATTTGTGAATGGTTATATGTATGTATACTTTCATGTATATCTATACATATTAATCACACAAATCAATAAATTTCTGTTATTTTTTCGGGCAAGCAAAAATTTCATTCAGGCAAGCATTTTCGAGCTGTTTGAAAATTCACTTGCCCGATCGGGCAAGTGGCCAAAAAAAGTTATGTAGCACCCTGCTCAAGTAGCCAGGTTTATATGTAAATGGGAATGACTAAATGACTAATTTACAAAAAATACAGTGTGTGATTTGAGAGGTACTAGAACTTGAGGCTAATAGAATTATGACAATAATAATTTAATAAAAATAATAATCATCATCATCATCATCATTATCATCATCATACAAGAAACTTATAAAGTGCAAAATTGCTACATAAAAAAGCACTGAAGAAACATTCAAATACATGTAAATCTACAAGAGAAATCATGATTTATATTTTTTTTAACTATTATGAATACAACATCATTACTAAAATACCATTTCCAATAGACATTTTACATATGATACATCTATTCCCATTTTATAATCTACTAGCATTGTCCATAGACTCCATACTGTAGACTCCAGCCTGAGATATCTCATTCTTAGTCTCCCACAGGTCAAACAAACACAAAAAAGAATAGGCCTCTATACGTTAATTTTTTATCAATAATTACAATCATTTGATTTAAATCTACAAATGCTAATCCAGTACGAATATATAAATGTATCATGTAAAGGTTCATAATATTGCTCATCAGAAGGTCATCCTGGAAGATACATGCATAAATTTGAATGCATTATGAAAGCCATGGCAATGCATGGATACCAGAAACAAAGCATGACATTTCACTACTTTTAGATAAATGGCCTAGTTCAAGCACAAGCAGATTCTATGAGTATCAAACAGAAACATGGTCTTCATAAATTTGGGTCAAATGGATCAGTATAATTTTCACGAGAAAAATGATTTGAAAGAGATGTAATCTGCAAAAATAATGCATTTAGTAACCATTTGCTCCTGATCTACTACATGTATTATGCAGTTGTGTTTTGTGTAAACTACATACTTAGGGACAGTGATTTTCCGTTTCAAGAAAAGGCCTTTTCCGTTTCCAAAAATCTGGAATTCTGTTTCAACTTGTTTGAAAAATGGAAATTCCGTTTTACCATAGACTTTGCATACATGAAGAAAAATGACAATTTCGTTTACATAAAACTTGAAACAAGTATTTCTCGCTGTTTTTGTGTTTTTGTGCCAACTTTTTCTAATTTTTGTTCTGAGTTTCGTGTTTTTTCCTTTCAAAAAGTAAAAATTTGGAGAAAAAAAAGGTTTTCCGTGATTTTCCGTTTCGAGTGTGATTTCCGGAAATTCCGTCCGTTTTCCATTATCGCGGAAAATCACTGTCCCTAGATACATGTATAAATTTGAATGCATTAGATGAAAGCCATGGCATGGATACCAGAAACAAAGCATGACATTTCACTACTTTTAGATAAATGGTCTAGTTCAAGCACGAGCAGATTCACTGGATCTATGTGTATCAAACAGAAACATGGTATTCATAAATTTGGGTCAAATGGATCAGTATAATATTTACGAGAAAAATGATTTGAAAGAGATGTAATCTGCAAAAATAATGCATTTAGTAACCATTTGCTCCTGATCTACTATTATGCAGTTGAGTTTTGTGTAAACTACATACTTAGGGACAGTGATTTTCCGTTTCAAGAAAAGGCCTTTTCCGTTTCCAAAAATCTGGAATTCTGTTTCAACTTGTCTGAAAAATGGAAATTCGGTTTTACCATAGACTTTGTATGTACATGAAGAAAAATGACAATTTCGTTTACATAAAATTTGAAACAAGTATTTCTCGCTGTTTTTGTGTTTTTGTGCCAACTTTTTCTAATTTTTGTTCTGAGTTTCGTGTTTTTTCCTTTCAAAAAGTAAAAATTTGGAGAAAAAAAAGGTTTTACGTGATTTTCCGTTGAAAACTCTTCTGTTTCGAGTGTGATTTCCGGAAATTCCGTCCGTTTTCTGTTATCGCGGAAACTCACTGTTCCTAGATAAATTTGAATGCATTATGAAAGCCATGATGGCATGGATACCAGAAACAAAGCATGACATTTCACTACTTTTAGATAAATGGTCTAGTTCAAGCACAAGCAGATTCACTGGATCTATGTGTATCAAACAGAAACATGGTCTTCATAAATTTGGGTCAAATGGATTAGTATAATTTTCACGAGAAAAATGATTTGAAAGAGATGTAATCTGCAAAAATAATGCATTTATAGTTTTATACAACCATTTGCTCCTGATCTACTATTATGCAGTAGTGTTTTGTGTTAACTACATGTACATGTACATACTAAACATGTATGTTGATTACGCCTAGTATGATGTTAAGTTGGTCTGCAATATGCATGGAGGTAGAAGTAGAGACCTCCATGGTAATATGCCTAATATACATGTATGGCAATATACATCAATTCATCCAATCGGTGAAGTACACTGCATGACTGCAATATGTTAAATTACTGGTAGTTCCTACATTGTTATCTCAAACTGTCAGTTCCACACACAGGAATTGAAACAGCTCAGTCATTTCCAAGTAAATATCACAGTGTCTGTGTCTGTGAGTGCAGTTAATCATTTTCTACAACATATTTTTGCACTGCAGTATACAGTGTACCTTTCGCAACTCTACAGCAAGGCTCCACACTAACTTTTTTTGTTGCTTGCCCGAAGGGCAAGTAAAATTATCACTTTCAGATTTTTACTTGCCCGAAAGAAAGATGTACTTGCCCGGAAATAAAAAATATCAAAGAACAATAAAAATCATTATTTCTCATAAGGCCTATTTATAGCAAATTGGAAATTTGTTACTAGTTCTGGCTGCATTAGGTGTAATTTATGAAATTAGAGAGTCATAAAAGTAAGTACAGTTAACAAAATAATTATGAAATTAATGAGTTCTTTGAACACAAAATTTTAGACACATTTTGTTCATTTTTGGTAAGATTTGTTGACATGTTTTGCTTATTTCATACTCAAAATTTTACTTGCCCAGAAATTTTATTGCCCTGCGGCAAGCGGGCAAGTGCGAGTGTCGAGCCCTGTCTTACAGTGTCTTTACATGGGCAGTTTGATTAATTCATTATTTGGAAATTGATGAAATACATGTATACTGTAGGGGCATACTGTAAATAGTGAATTTAATTTAAGTCACCAAATAGCAAGAATTCATTGCAACTTCCTAGTAAAAGTTGTTTCATTTTAAGGATCACATACACACATTCAAATTGGGCTAGCAATATTCTTAGAGGAGTAATTACATTAATGCAGCATACATGTATTTGTTGATATTCTGCATCATAAAAACACTCAATCTAGTGTTTGTATGGAAAGTGAGAAATTAAAATAATCAATAATTTAGAATTAAAAGTATCTTACCTTCATATTGGGGAAAGGGAATTTGCTAATCTTTTTCTCACATATTTTTTGTCTGCAGCAGCCACAGAACACAGATCTTTCAAAACATACATGTACATGTACTGTACTCTCCACACAATATGCAACAAGACCCATTATTGAAAAAAACAGTTACAATGTGATAATACAATTTGTGGGAAAACACTCGACTGCACGCTTGTATTTGCACAATTGACGTTCTCTTTTGTTCCATAACAGCAGACCCACACATTGCGGATTGTTTGCATTTACAATGACTAATCATTTGAATTGCTAATGCCTTGTAGAATTCACTTCCTAGTACAGCTACATAATATTATCAGCATCACAAAAATCAATGCAATTGTGCACATTAAAACACAGCTTTTAGTGTAAATAGTTTCCCATCATCCCATGGCACTATGAACAAATTAAAAATCAAACAAAATAATTTTTATAGAAACTGTAACAAGCATTTAGACCTGTATATGAAAACAAAAACCCACAGAATAACAGATCACTAACAATTTTCCTTAACACTTTGGGTGCTATCAACCCACATATGCGCCTTGGAGACAATCAGTTCTATACTTTTCAATTCAAATGACAAATGTCACTGAAGTTTCTACCAATGATATTCATCGAAAGGTGAATAAGAATTGAACCAACTACATGTATTTAAAATGAGTTAAAATGTCTTTTCTACAGCATTTGGATTTTTGTATCGAAAAGCATACATTATTGAAAGGTTTCACACATAAGTCCAAAACAACCCAGCACCCAAAGTGTTAAACACTGTCATGAGCCTTAAAGGGAGAAGGAGCCAGCAACTAACAGGTATAAGTTAAGAAAAAATTTGAGTTCTTGCCAACCAATCAGATGGCATGTGCACTGGTCCGGAGCTGACCATGTGTGACCGATGCATGCCACCCGACGTGTGTTAGTCGCGCCGTGGTAATGTATGCACTGTTTGAATCGATAAGCTCCTCCCCCTTTAGCTGTTTCTCCAAGTTTTATCCCATGATAAAACTTGCAAAGACGTAAAATAAACACAAATTAAGTAATTTATAGGGCCTTGCTGAGGTTGAGTATCACACAGTACCCCTTATTTAGTCTGTCTTAATCACCATGCACCATAATTCTCACAATACTCACAATGTCATTGTTTTCCTTAACTTATGCCTGTTAGTTGCTGGCTGAAACGGATTTCTCTGATTTGAAAGTCAGGTTTGACAAACTTGATAGATCAAATAACAACACTTACACATATTCTTTGAAGTTTGAACAGATAGATATCTTATATCAAAATTTTTTTAAAAAGAGGTATAAGTATAATGAATGGTATGGCTAACACTAACAGTTATGTATAGAATTTAGTATGGTACAAAATATTCGTCCCCTGACTGGAACTGTTGAACAAATTTGAGATGGAAAAATTGTGTAACCATGAAAACTAAATGTCATGCAGTCCTAAACTGGTTAATAGTACTGCCAAAGTCCATCTTGCCTGTTGTGTTATAAGAAGGAGTTGACCTTGGCAGGCCCATGTCATGAAATTCATTAATGTGCCATGGAAATGTGCATATTTGCAACTTTAAAACTTTAAGAGTTAAAGGCAAGGTTCACCCTGACACCAAGTCGGTTTTAATAAAAGCAGAACGATGAGAGAAACATATTGATGAAAGTCTGGCGAAAATCCACCAAAGGATAAGAGAGTTATGAGGTTTCAAAGTTTTAAGTTTGTGACGTCACATGCGAGCAGCTCTCCATATGTGAGCCGCTCTGACGGTAGGGGGCAAAAGTCGCAACGGACGAAATCACAGAAAACGCCAAAAACCAACCCAAACCACTATTTTGGTGATTTTTTTTTATTTCAGTTTTGAAAAGTTCAATATCTATTCTATCTAATGCGTGAGTTTCATCTTTGGAATTGAATTCTAAATACCCCAAAACAGCGATTTTCCAAACCCTTTTCGACGGGTCAAGTAGTCGTTCGAGCGAACGATCGTCCGAAACTGGGTTGCTATGGACAGTGTCACGTGACATCGGCAGGTGGCGTATTTCCAGTATCCTAGCTTTTTCACAGACAGTATGCTTGGTGTGTGACTGTATGTGTGAACATGTGATGCTTTACTATTTTTAATCAACAACATGAATGAAACTAAGTTCGAATAAGCTCGGGAGGGGACAGTTACTCCGTCCCAACGCTCGTGTAGAATTTCTATTCATTAAACACACTCTATTTCTTTTCCGTGTAATCAAACGGCCAAGTGTCCCACGCTTTTGACATAGAAATTGTTTAGAATTCTCTCTTTGTTTTCGGAATGCTATAGGGCAATTTTAAGAACAAAAATGCGTAATCTCTCTTTCAATAATCCAGTGCTGATTACAACACAGATTTATACAAAATGGACGTAAACGCAGAGAGAGGTGTGAATTATGTTCGTGCCTCCCTTTTTACATTGGTTTGCATCTCAGAGTTGAGATTATTAAAGAAAGTATTGTATCTTGCTGAAACTTAAATCATAGGGTGTTCTCTCTTTCAAGTTAGTTTGTTTGCAACTGGTAAAGTGGATAATACACAAACAACTATTGCAATAGCCCGGATCTTGGCCAGGCAGTGCTACACGTGATAATCCGCTGTCTATAGAAAGCATTTCAAACTTCTTTTGTTGAGGGCCCAAAGGGTGTCATTGATACGATTTACACGTAAGAAGCATAAAAAGGTCTTTGAGAAAGTTGCATACCCATACTACATTAGTTATATACATGTACATACATGTAGTCTTGTACTTCTACCAGCAAAACACATGGATAATTAAAAACAAACAGTAGCATACAAGGATTTCATGTATTGCTGAGGAAGTAATTTTTTTTATTTCTGCTAAGAAAGGTAGTGTGTTTGAACTATACAAAAATAAATACAGAACGGACGATTTTACACAAATTATTATTGGTTTCCACCGGCCAGCCTTACCTAATTAACGATTTCGCATAACTATTTGTCCTCTGCAATTCTTACATGACTCCAGCAAAAGCCAAAAGTAATGTTCTCTCATAAAACTGGAAAAGATAACAAAAACTGCCATAGGTATAATTGCCGCAGCAATGGCTATGCAGTGACTTACGGCAAGAACTGGGTTTTAGCGTTAAATTTACATACGGTGTTTGTGTTTGTTATTCTTTTTCGAATTTTTAGGACATCATCAAAATTAAAAACATTGAAAACATTATTTTTCCATAATGAATTACATCAAAATTAATTTAATTAAAAATTGCTATGTTTTGTAGCGACACATTTGCGCTGAATGGTTGCAGATTAGCGGTAGTTCCATTTCACATTGTCATAAACATCATTAAAATTTCCACTGTAAACATTAATAAATGAATATGAAATTTTGTATACAATTAGACAAAAGTACAATCTGTCACCGTGCCAATTTTCAACTTTTTTGATGCAAGTGAAATCCCGGTTGCTAAGGACTTTTTAGGACTTATATCACTAATTCAAGGGCGCCTCGCGTCCGACTGAGTTTGAATACATGGTAAAACTTTAAACGCCAATTTCTCCGTTAACTTCTTTGACGCGCGTCTTAAAATTGAACTTTCGGTCGCGTTTTTTGCCCCTTTCCTTTTGCGTTTATTTCAAGTGTTATATATCATTTTAAAGCTACGAATATGGAGATTTTGAATCAAGCAAAAAACAGAAAACGATTTTTGCGACTTTTGCCTCCTACCGTCGGAGCGGCACACATATGTCATGTAACATGAATTCCCTAAATTGCCATTTCTTAATGGTTCATGATAATTGAATGGGTTTTTTTTTTATAGAGGCATGTGTGAAATAATGTTTCTGGTAATATATTGAATGCACAGGTAAAATGATTTTGAAATTTCTGAGAAAACGGTACTTTTATGGAATTTATATCACATGATGATGATATATGGGAGCTGCTCGCATGTGACGTCACAAACTTAAAACTTTGAAACCTCATAACTCTGTTATTCTTTGGTGGATTTTCGCCAAACTTTCATCAATATGTTTCTCTCACTGTTCTGCTTTTATTAAAAGCAACTTGATGTCAGGGTGAACCTTGCTTTTAATAGACACCTGATAGTGTTGATAACCTGATAATGATGATAGTCTGGTGTCATATTTTCTGTTCTCTTTCTCACACCCAAAGAATACAAATTAGTTTGAAGTTTATCAGTAAATATGTTGACTTGAAGAAGAACTGTCATTATGTTCACTGTAATGTCAATACTCCAATATCTGATCTTCATAATGAGAACTTTGGTTAAGTTAATTTGTTGGTTTGTGTCTGGCTATTGTACATGTACTGTACACTACAAACTGGAAGGGGTGGGTACTGTGTAGAAATATGACGCATGTGACTAACTATATCAATTATCACTAATGGATTATTACACAAATTTACACAGTTTATAATATTTGGCTGTTGCAATTTATGGAATTCACAAATTCTCAGAAGTAACTGATTAACTGAAGCAGGAACAAAAGTTCTTTGGTACAACAGGGAAAGTATACTAGCTACATGTATGTTAAATGTTCACTGCAACCATTTAATGGCACCTATATTTCCACAAATAAACATATGTGATGTATTTTGTGTTGTGTACCATTTAATTTCACCTTTATAGTTGGTGAGGTTTCATTACGCTTGGCTTCATTTTTTGCAGAACAGGTATTTTATTTCTAACAAAATTCTCAATGTCCCATATTTGGAGATTTTACTAAAACAGTGTTGTTTCCTTTCCACCCACTAGTTTGTTTACTTTTTGATGTGGGGGAAGGTAATACATGTACCTGGTTCAACAACTGGCAAAAACCATTTAACGATGACTCTGATAAAGTTTTGTGAACATCAAGGCTACACCCAACACACAGTATACACGTAAATGTGTAAATATAATGCTACATGCAGTGCTGTTCTTTGCACATGGGCCTACATTTCAGATGCACATATGCCTACATTTCAGCTGCACATTTCTTCATAAATTACAAAATTTAAGAAAACAATGGAAAAGTCATAAGACCAATAGCTAAGATCTCAACAAAATACATTAGTTGATAATGCCTTAAATGCAATTTTATGATAAAGTAGGTCTACTTGTATAAAGGAAACCATTATGGCAATTGGGGGGAGGGGATGTAAATTACACAAATGTTCTTCAAGGAATATGAAGATTTTTTACAGGATCTGTATGACACATTCACTATGCTTGATGCAAGCAGCAAATTTTACATGTAATCTGAAACAAGAGTGGTAGGACAAGAAATGAAAGAACTACGCAATTACAATACTCAAGACAGTAAGTATGTAACTCGGACTATACCTAAAATAAACAAAAATGAGATGTAGTGGACATTATATCAGATTAAAATCAACACATCCATGAAACCTTGCAAATTTCAAAGACAGCCAAAAATACCACCTCAATCCCCCTAAATACATGACTTAAACAGGTTCCACATGACTGAACTCACGTTTAGCCTCCAGGGCGTAATAATGGGTGACGGTTGGACGATTTGAAGATTGTCATAGTCCCCATTCATTGATTCAACGCAAGCACATGGCAGGGCTAACAGGATTCCCCCAGTCCAGCCCCCCTCTTTTGTAAGTTTCTGGGACTTTCTCCCTAGCCGTTAGGAAACAACAATGAAGAAGTTCCTCTCTGTTGAATTGTCTGTGTACTGGGCAAACAATCCTATTACAATAGTATAGGCCTATTGCTCAACTTAAGTCAGCTAAGAAGTCATTGCTACATTTAAAATGTTTACAACCAATTAGGTGCCAAATTTATCCAACACTTGGAATAGAAACAAAATTACAACACTTGAAGTAAAAGAATACTTCAATATGAGATTTGGTACGTATAGTACATGTAGATCTATGCTATAGCTAAAAATTGTACCCACCCACTTCTTTTAAGTTATAGCCTGAATGTACTGAATATTTTTGAACAATGCTTGGTATCAAGAAGAGGCCAAAATGGGAGAATAAGTGGATGGGTTTCAAGTGGATCTGCATTAGACCATGTTGAACCTGGTTCTCTTGCATTGCAATGGCTACCTGTGAATTGTTAGGCTGGTTCAGGGTGGCTGAGCATGTTGGAGGAAAACTGCAAAGTGTTCTATATAGACAGTAGATCTACATGTATCTTTCATTTTATTTAGGCCTAATATTTTGGTTCCTTTTTTTTTGGGGGGGGGTAGGCGGGGGGCATGACATGATTGATATAAGCGTACTTTAATCTTATGTAACTTTCAGTTCTAAAACTCAACTTGTACGACCCTAAAATCTCCTCAGAATGTCCAAAATATTTTCTCCTTTGTGGAATGGAAGAACGGCAATAATCACCATTTGACGTTTGGACTGCATGGTCAAATTGCACTGTAATTCTGGGACCTGTCGTTTGCATTATTGTGTTGACTTAATCCATCACTGTCAACATTTAGTTAAATTTGTACACCTGATAAGAAGATTTTTAAGCCTTACGGAAATATAATTCATGTAAAATTCTGACTAACACCGTTATAGGCGTTACCACTGTCACTGACAGACTTTCTCATTAATTTTTAGCCTTATTAAATCTAACAAACGTTAGATCTGGACTAATTTACTGTGGATAAAGAGACACATCTAACGTTACTCATAAAATATTCTACAACATTATACACTCTCGTTGTTTCACGTTTTGGTCAGCAGCTGCAGACTAAAACCCAATGGCAATGTTTACACCGTTCGATATTTGATTACACGTATTGTCTACTATGGCTTGCTTACCTCATCACTTCCACCACCAAAATATTCCCGTGCGAGTTGTGTGAATCTTTTTGTTTCGATGTAACCACTTTTTTCAACGTCAAGAGCTTCGAAAACGGTCTTCAGTTGAGAGTGAAAATCCAAATCTGGATCCATGCTACTTCCTAAAAATGTGAAATTCGACGGTATCTTCCAAAAGAGTCATTGCGGATAATCTCCATCTCAACGTCTGCTCAACATCACACTGTTTACTTCGGTATGAATCCCTTTCATTCATTCATTCCGCAGAGTATGGATGGTACGTGTACATCGTTTACGCGTGTTGTGATGGAAGCTGCTGCTAATATCAGCAGTAAATAAATGGAGTGACGTAGAAAAACCCGATCGATATGGTTCGGTAGTATCGCTCGGAACCACTCATCCAATCAATTTCGCTCAGCTGTTGAGCAGCTACTGGTAAATTTTATTCATGCGCAACTTCTGAAGTAATCACGAATACAAGGCCACATTGCATAACCCCACTATTATATATGTGCTTTTACTTAGCACCAAAGTTCAATAAATTATACTGAATTTAACTAGAGTGCATTCTGACGTAAAATTTTGCTTGTATGATTTGATGTGAAGGAAATCATATCAGTACGCTGAGTTAACCGGTCCCGTGAAGATTATCGAGGATTTCGATGTGATGCGATGGCGCGCTCCAGAAAAGCTTCCGAATGCCGTTTTGGATTTATGTTAGAAGCATACAAATACTCCTCAGACTCGTGCTTTCTCCTTTTATGACTTCAGAATTATCACCGTGCATTGTTGCTCTCAGATGTCTGTAGAATAAAATTATCTAAATGCCCGGTCCGCCCAAAAACGGAGGAAAGAGATGGTAGTGATCACATTTTGAAGATCGGGGCCTACTGCCAAATTACAGTGGCGATGAAAAAACAAAATAACGCAAAGCAAAGAAACGCATTTTTGTTTTATTCTCTTTGCTTTCTCTTCTCCACGACTCCAGTAATACAATTTGAGATCGCTGTACTTTTAAGTTGTTGATGTAGGCCTCTGTTTATAAAGTAGGCCTGTAATCATTACAATTGGCCTATGTTTCTGTAGATGAATTTTAATGAATCGCCACAACATCACTTTTCGGTATTCCTAGAGTGAAATTAACGAGAAATTAGGTCGAGTTCGATTGTAAAATTAGCAAAATTGCAAACTGCGTAATGAAAAACACATCTGAGTAGCATGTTTGACTTCATTTCTCCCAAGAAATATTTGTATGCGAGCCGATTACTAGCTCCTATGAAAAAGTAGTTAACACTATCTTTATCCTCAATTCTGTGTCCCGATGATCTCAAATTGTGTATGGTACATTAAACTTACATTTTCCTCCACGTTATTACTTCCTTTCTCATTTCCCTCTTTTGTTTTACTCAATATATCAGACGGGGTTAGATTATCAAGTTTAAAGAAGTTTTCAGAAGATTTATAATAATAATAATAATAATAATAATATAAAATTTGTAAAGCGCAAAAAAACTATTCAAATATACTCTAATGCGCTGCTAGAACGGAGAAATGAAGGCTCTCGGGAACGCGACAATGCTGACAATGTGACACAACAGGAAGGTGGATGAACGGATTTTTATCAAACTTGGTACATGTACAAACCTTTGGCCACAATATAATATTGGAGTCTTTTAGGGATATACAATATTTTAGGGTAATACCTTTCACTGCTCACTTATTTGCTGCCCCCAGATATTTGACAACTGAATGTAATGTTGTTTTATCATGTATTTTAGTTCTTTTCTTTCCTTTTTTACTTCCGTTGTTCTACACCATAATTTTTGTATTTTCTGGCAGTTGTGACTAGAAGAGAGTACTGAAATAATGGACATTTAGGATATTGCTTATTTCAATACTCTCTCTTTTAATCACAACCGAAAGAAAATACAAAAATTATGGCTTACAACAACTACTGTAGTACGTCTAAAATTACATTCATGCTAAATGTCAAAATACATTTTGTATGATACAAGTATAAACATTTAGTTAATGTTTTCATTTTTACAGTACATCCACCGAGGATGTCACATTTAATTAGATGCTGTTTCAGTTTGATTTTTCTTTCATTCTCTTAAATATCTGTCTGTTAGAGTTACAACCCAAATTAGCATACTTTATCCCCAAATTGGTGGAAGGTTAGGATTTATCTTTGGCCAGGGGCAGGGACTGACCCATTTAGATTTTGAATGAAATTCACTCAAGGCTAACGGTCACAGGTCGATGTCTTTTTTGTGGGACAATCACTTTCATTTATTACTTCAGCTATGATCATCCAATGATTATAAAACTGGTGAAGGGGTGGGGCATGGGCTATGAAAGAATTTAGATTTGGACAATATCCACAATACATGTATCACAAAGCATGTGAATGTACCAATAAGTGTGACAATTTCTCATACAAGATACACCATTTTTCAAAATGAAAACCATTTTTTGACTGCACATATACACAAATAAACAACTACATCATACACAAATACTTTGCCAGCAAAATGTAATGTATATTCCACTTTGGAATAAGAACTATTTTATTACTTTTATTATTATTATTATTTTCATTGTACAAACGTTTAATTTGATCATTCAAGATGAACATAATGACAATGTTGTTAATACTACTAATACAAAGAAGAAGAAATCTTTGACTGAGTTGTCAAATACAAAATCATATTTCATACACAGCAAAGGAAAACAATTGAAAATACCATAATTTGAATATTAATAGTGTATAGTAATAACATTTGGTAGCAACGGAGTAAGTTTCTGTAATAACACAATTAAAACATTTTAAATAATAAAATATCAGACAGCATTAATACAAAATAAAGGAGCAGATTACAGGACAACAGAATTGGTAAAATACAAGGAAGGGACCCATCTAACATAGTCTTTGCATTGCAAATTTCCTGTACACAAACTTTGGGGGGGGGGGGGTACAAGTACGTACTTTGGGAAGAGTAAAGGGAGAACCAATTTCCTATACAAATATAGCTATGGAACTCGAGATAATGTTTTATTTGCAAACTTTGTGAGCTCACAATTTTTGGTTGGCTCACACATAACATGGATATGTAGGTTTTAGCAACAACATAAATATAACTAAATGATATAAATTCTATAAAATTGCATGAAAACAAATACTAGTATGTAAAGTGGGCTCGTATACATGAAATCAGCCTCACTAGCTCAGGTTTAGCAATCAATTAAACCATCTTTTACCACTGACACAATCCTCACGGAATATGCACGTGAGGAAATCACAAAGGCCCAAAAGGGTTAAAGTCAGAACTGTTTTTTATGGCTAAAATTTAGCATTGTGTAAATCACTGGTGCATGTATATTGAAGACAATACTGCCTACGAACCATCCTTCAGCGTAGTATTGGAGCTAGAAATTAAATGTTATTGGAATTACATGTATATTGACTCCTCGATTTTGAATTGAATCACTCACTGTCTTGCTCATGCAAACATGATCTTTACAAGTAGCCTGTGGACTAAAGTGATGTTTTTGTGTGTGTTTATGAAGGTTAAAGGTATTGGCTAACATTTATCACAGTTACAAAAATCTGAGCCACATGATTCCCCATGCTACCAGTGTCTTTGATGAGGTCTAAAAATGAAGCCCTGAAAAAATTGTATTTCAAAATGATTATTTAGTGCTTTAAAAAAGTGAAACTAGTAAGTTGACCAGATTCACTTGCCCATTTCCTCCCATAGACTTACTGTGTGACTTGTGTGTAGGCCTACACCTAGGCTATTAAAACTCGCCCCGAGTTTTAATTGTTTATTCATGCATAACTTGCCATTGGCAGTGTAACTTTCCAAACTTTTGTATTCTAGGGTGTTTATTTGTCCATTTGAACACTACTATGTAGCTCAGATATCAAAGTTTGACAAGTTTTTTAAATTGAAGCTCCACAATGTTAGCCTATCACTTTAACAAAAGGGATACTCTGTCTTTAATTTATAAAACAGCACTTCAGTGTGTGCAATTAACTCATTTTATAGATGCTTACTTGATATGTAAATGCACCACAGTTTGTATATGCTTTAAAAGTAATGGTAAACAGTTTATTAGCAGATTAATATATTCCACACAATATTTGTATTACAGTTCTCTAAAAGTAGGATAGCAAAGTCAAATATTACAGTGATTTAGAGAAAACAGATTTATAGTTTCATCATCTCCTTCATCTCCCTCATGTATGTCAAAACTGAACTAAAATGGTAACCTCTGCACATCAGTGATATTAAAAGCAATATGCATTTTATATTGTGCATTTTCCATGTTTATACATGTATGTTCAAGTGCAATTTATTGACACCCTGGCCTTAGCTATGGGTAATAAAATCAGAACAAATACAGTGAATCTGTAACAGTTGGCATCCCTATATTGGCCTATGCATGGCACTCTGGTATAAGAATAAATTCCTGGCAGGTAGCCATTTACTACATATGGATCGAGAGACGCATCAGTGGAATACAGGGGCAGCACAATTTACTGGTTTGTTTTAAACTTTGTACCCCCCCCTCCACTTGTTCTTGTTATTTGGCCTAGTAGAAATGTTTTTTGGCCAGGCCTAAAAATTCGTTTTTCGTCCTTACTTACTACCCCCCCTCCCCCCCTCCCCCTACCCCCCCCCCTTTCGGACTGTTGTTTGGCAGGGAAAAATGTTTTTTGGGGGGCCGGCAAAGTTTTTCCCTGACGGATCTTGCCGCTTTAGATTTGCATTAACACGAAGTGGGATTCAAACACCACAACCCTGTAATCATAAGTCATGAGCATAAACCAATACATCACAGTGCTCCTACAGTGCTGCTCCTGCAATGTTTACCCAGTGTTCCCACAGTTCTCCAACAATGTTCACTGTAACACAGGTTTGTCTGTTAACAGCAATGTGACATTGACAATACAGAATGAGGTTGGTATTTGTAGAATTAAAAATAAATGAAAAAGACCTTATGTATTGGTCGTCGTCATCGTTCTACTCATGGCCGAGTACTCGTGACCCCATTTATGAAGGCTCTCCATTCGTGACAACACTGAGATTTCGAGTACCAGCAGTATATTGACATGTTAGTCGTAGAAGAAATGCCATCAGTCTCTGCCTCCCTCTGTTTTTCTTTCCTTCTATTTTTCCAAACATGATACTTTCTCCAGATTTTCTCCATCTCTCTTCACAATGTGACCAAAATATTGAAGCTTTTGCTTCAACACTGTATTGAAGAGTGGATGTCTTTCCCCAATATCATGTTGAATGCTTTCATTTGATTGTAATGGTACATGGATTCACAATGTTATGTTGTTTGCGTGTAACAAAATCTCTTTTATCCCCTCCCCCCCCCAAAAGTATAATGTTCAGGAGGTTAAATATACCCGGGGTCAGGCCTCGAGTCGTCAGTCGAGTCACCTGGGGGGGTGGGTGGGGGGGGGAACTCGACTTATCAAAGTGATAACCTATTGCCGCCCGAAATTTGGAAAATCGGGGGGCTCTGGAACGCGGCTTTGGACGCGAAAATGGGTGGTCTCTTGGAACTTGGAGCTAAGTTCAGAAACCTCAAAATGCTATGCTCCTGAACTGCCACCGCGGCGACAAGTTCCGGCCGTGCCCGGCTGAAATTGGCACATGCTCTGGCTCGGCCGCCGCCGCAGACGAGCGAAAGATCAGAAGCGAACGCAAATTTGGTGGGTCTCTGGAACTGGAAAAATCAAATTTTTCTGTGACTTCTGAAATTGAGATGCTCTGGAACGGAAATTTGGGCTGAAAATGGGGGTATCAACCGCGGCACATACGTATCACACAATTATGCTAAGTGCCCCCCCCCCCCAGGGTAAAAACATGGCAACCTTAATACTGTAACAAATGAGTGGGGTAGCCTTCTGTTACTGATCAATCAGGCTTTGTATATTCAGATGGATACTTAGGTTTACAGAATCTGGCTCCCTAGCTTCCAGAAAATGTAGTTTTCTAATAATATCTTGAGACACACAGTTTTATCATCAAGAGATAGGCAACACCCCTCCCCCCCAAAAAAAGGCAGAAACAGAGGCATAAAAACAGGATTTCAACTTAAATTAAATACAATTTTCAACATAAAGCAGTCACCTATACCAGTTGGAAATGAATGCTTAAATGTATAATGATAATAAATTATTGCTTGTTAATGCTGTGGTACATAACATGCTCGAAGATCTTTGTCCGAATGAAATTAAAAATGGAAAACAAAAATATATCTACTTCTTTTGTTCTTTGGAAGCCAACATAGTTATTATGCAAAATATTGATTAATCATTTTCCCATTCATCTTGAAAGTATCTAATATTGCACCTATGCAAGTATCATTTACAAAACAAATCTGAATGAAAACATACTTTACACCCTACAAAATCTCACTATTTGAGATAACTTCTTTGAATTTGCTTGGTCTATAAATACATCAAGCAAACAAGAAATAAATATTACATAATTAAACAATCCCAAATAAGGGCAATAGTACAATATATTTTACAACGTGCCCACTACCAAACAAACCATATAAAGTTTTCTTTAATGTAGCATTTTAAGAACACATATATGCAAAGCACAAAAAACGTTCGTGTCTTCTTAAAGAGGCTTCACACTGAGTGATGCAACAATCAGTGACAAACAATGATCATTATATCGAGCAAGGTACAGCCATTTCCAACCTGACAAGATTTCCAGGGTTTTAGCAAAGCCCATGTTCAGTCTTTCTCGAGGCATACGATGCACATACAACAATCAATGCCTTGTTTGTTAGTCTCTAGCCAAGTGCAAGAAGATTATTGGGCATGCCAACGTAGTAAACACAGTGAAGATGGTTCTCTGTTAATTCCAGACGGCTGGATGTATTGTCCGCAACAACAACCAGAGACCAATCGTCACAAAATCATCTCATTGAGAACTATCACATCGTGTGTTGTAAAGCAGTCTTAAAATGTCCATTTCATTGGAAAATATTACAGTCCACGTATATTCTCTTATTCACTCTTTTCACTTTGGTGCCGACTTGTAAAGCCCCCATCCATGGAAGCAGCGGATGAATTTCCAGGGCTCTTTGCTCTTCTTGACGGCGGCAAGTTTTCGCGGGACGTCTGGCTCCTTGTTTTTCATGTGCTGTACGTAGACCTATGGATGAAGACAGGAAAAATTAAGATGTGACATAAGTTGAGGATAGATGTCTATCTTCTTGCCCCAACTTTATAAATGTGAGTTGCATGGTTCTCACACTATCAATGTCTACAGTGTGGTGTACAAATGAAGCCCTGAAACAAATTGCACTTCAAACAGTCTTTTAGTACTTAAAAAGTGAAATCATATGAGCGACTGGTTTTACCACACACATTTTCCCCTACAGACTATAATGTCAGAATAAGCCACAATGCTGAAGTTCATTATCAAAATAAATGTGGATACATATGACAGTTTAAAAGAAAGAATTGTTCATGTTATGGCTTAATTTTTTTAATATTGAATGCATCACTTATCACATCGGTAAAATAATTTCAATCTACATTGACCAAAATCAAAAAACAAATAAATTGGCAAAGTTGTTCACATTTCAGAACAACCTCCACCCCCAATGTAAACACCTAGACATGATAGCCAAAGAAACTCAAAATCAGCAATAAAATTAAAACTACTACTAAAGAAATGGGCTACAATCAATCAAGTGAATATCATGCACAAGGACCTAAACAAACAGTTTTCAAGCTCAACAGACAGCTTCATGCAAAAGATTTTGACTATTTTGGAGGTTTGCAGGATAACACTACATACCTGAGCACTCTTGTAGGCTAGCTTCTTCTCAACATCACTGCAGTGTGGTCCCAGCCAGAGGTAGACCTCACTACCGGTGTCTAGAATCATCACATCATCATCAGCAAGATCATCCTAAATATGTATTGATAAGGAATCAGAAATATTACTAAAGATGATTATTACCTCCAACCCATCAAGATGACCTTACGTGCTGTTTCCATGGCAATGTAGTTTTTGACATATTCAAATGTGTTTTCTACATCTTCACCACAAGACCAATGTGTGTGCCAAATTTCAGGAGCATTGCTTGAGATATGAGAAAGTAGTTCGATCCGCAATATTTTACCGTAATTTATTGCCATAATATAACAATGCAAAGAAGTTTCTGACTCATTTAAGAAATATGTTTTCAATATCTCCATTTCCAGACTAATGTATGTACCAAATTTCATGATCATTACTCAAAAACTGAGGAAGTAGTTTGATCAACAACATATTGCAACGGACAGACTAACTGACCGACCGACCGCCTACCCAAATGTACACTCATTCCTATATACCCCTTAAAACTTTATTTAATTGGTGTATAATTACCTTTTATTTCTTACATCATTCCTCGATGATGCTAACTCAATTCACTCACTTGAGAATTATGCGCTAATTATAATTGACTTATTTTTTTAGGAGTAGTATTCTGAGGAGTTATCATACACAAGTACATGCAAATATACTTTGGGAGAAAAAAAACTCAGTACTGTTGTATACAATACTTGTCTCTTTGCAAATACATGTACTTTGAGATTATATTTTTGAGAAATATAATAAAGAATGAGAGTAAAATAGCCATAATACAAACCTAAGTAGATTTAATGTGACGGGTAAATACAGATGTCACATTTCGTTTTGAACAAGCATAACCTCATAAAATGATTCCACAACTACGGGGGTCACAGCTGCGAAATCTCTCATATGCTTGGCATTTAATTAAAACAATCATTTACCTGACAGAAATCGGAGCATTTTTCCGACACCGTGAAGAACCCCTTCTCGTTAGAACATCTGAAGAGCCTGGACTTGTGCATGTATTCGGCCGATTCATCGTACTTACGGTGTCCTCCGAGGGCCACCCACCAAAAGTTCTCTGGTTCTTCTCCTTCACTGAGGAGCTGATGGCTGTACATGTCCTGGAGAAAGGAAACATAAAGAGGGACAATAAAATATAAGTTAGAAAACAAGTAATGTGCAAGCAGAATCCTGTCAGAAAAGACTTATTGGAAAGTCAGTTCTTCAATTAATACAGAAAGGGCATTCACATTTTTGGGGGTATTGGAAAACAACTCATATAATGCTACAGATTACACAAATCACATTGAAGAATTTGCAAAGTATTCTTTGTTTGTTTTTTAAGTGGGATATTTTCAAACTATGAATTGCCATAACACAGAAAACTTTCATCAGTTGGGGTGAGTCATAAAAGAAGAAAAGTTCACGGGTGTTGAACGAAAGCTTGTCAGCTAAATAATACAAGGTTGGTAGAAGCTTTAAATTTTCTTCTTCTAGGAGTTGCCATGTTTATCAGTCAATTCAGTGATCAATCCTGTTTGACAGGTAAAACTTGTAATTGTGATTGGTTCATACATTTTTAATTTAAAAGGTACAATGCACACAAGCCATTTTAAACAAAATGGAATACAGTATTAACAGTCACTTTATCTGCCTGAAATGGTGGTACAGTATGACAGTAATCAAAAGATATATTATAAGCCAAAATATACACAAAATCAGAAATTTGTACATAGAAAATAAAGTTCGCTGGTAACCCTCTATTGCCTACCCTGTCATCTAGCATAGTAATTTCAAGGGTTACTTACATCAAACATCTCATAGGCCATGTCTTCAGCTACTCGAGCCATGTCTGGGTCGCTCTTTGAGCCAATCCATGTGTAAACGATGCCTTTGCTGTCTTGACTATCAAAAGGAACCTCAAGGATATAACTGTAAGGAGAGAGCGAAAAAAATATCAAACTTATCAGTCTATGCTGATGATAAAGGTAATAATACAAATATGAAGAAGAGAAGAACTGAACTACGATACGGAAAAGGGGAAAAGAAGAAGAAAAGAAGAAGAAAAGAAGAAGAAAAGAAGAAGAAAAGGAGAAGAAAATTAAGAAGACGATGATGTCTATGACAGGAGTCCCAGCATTTCAAGGTAAAAAAAAATCTCTGATTTTTCCTTGATGGAAATTAAATTTTCATGACAATCATTTTGACCCAATTCTTGCTCTGCCTATTTGTTTCTCACCTTGGGTCCATAGTATTGACACAAGAGGGGACAGTTAGGTTACTGAACAAACACAATTCACTGATTTTCCCGGATTTAAGGGACTTTTCTCAAATTCCCTGATGGGAAGTAGCGAAAGTCATTTTCCAGGTTTTCCATGTTAGCTGGGAACCCTGTGAAGAGGAGTAGAGGGGAAGCAGAGGGAGGGGAGGGGGCAGGAATTGGAGTAGAATAAAGCGGGATAGGGAAGACAGTTAGGAGATGACCGCCGACAAGCTAAAGAATGAAACAGAAAGAAAACATGCACATAAAAGATGTAAGGGAAATTGACTTGTTGGGAAAGGGAACTGAATGTGCCCTGTCATAACTTTATGGGATTATCAGAATCTCATAAGCAACATGTTAAGTGGCTGAAGAAAAAAATTACAGATTACACCTCCACCCCCCTCCAAAAAAAAATTACATAAAATACAGAAGCAACTACTTAATAATTATAACAGATTATCAAATACAAATAATTTTCACAACTGTTTGATCTATTTAACATGAACCAAGAAAGACAATTCATCAGTTAAATGTGTAAAATTTTAAAACATACATACCAGAATTCTGAATTGAGCCATTGTACTGTAGGATGGACCTGTATACACCTTGTGCAGAGTGGGCCCCCGTTGGCCCGTATATGGTACAGCTTGGGGTTCAGGTCTTGGGTCCTCCTCAGGGCAGCCGTGGGGAGGGGTCCGATCGGCCGCGGTGGATTGATGAACTTCTTCTTGAAGTGGACAGGAAATTTCAGGTTCTCTTGTTGCTACGACACAAAATGAGAAAAAAGGAATTGTGAATCTTCCAACTGGAATATACTTGTATTTTGAAGTTTCGTGATGTAAAATTCCTTACACTGATCAACCTCATCCCACCATGAACCAAGGCTTCGCCCTGTACTTTTTCATTTTTCATGTTCAAAGATTTGCACCATCCTCAGTTACACTAATCAATCCTCTACCTCAGACTCCTAAAATCCTCTAACTGCATCACCTCCAGTACCTGTACAGATTTTCTGAAGAAACATTCATCATCAACAATCCTTATGAAGGTTGTATTAATAATCTGAGAGAGTTATGGTGGTGTTTGTAGTAGTTAATATCTACAAGTACCTATCATTAAATCCATATACGCGCCTATCTCTCAGCCAAGGATGCTTTATTTGGATGATGTCGAAAAACCCATGTGATACACATCCAGCCTTCCACTATCCTCCATCAATGTGACCTGATAATGGGGAAGATTTTTTGATGGTGTCTTTGAGAGTCATAGTCTGGAAACTAGGACAACCCCTCCAACATACCGTCAATCCAAGAGCAACACTATTTCTCTGTCTATCACTAAGGAACCTCTTTGAGCACTGGTACCTGTGATGATTCTTTTTTTTTGGTATATAAGAAGGAGAAAATGAACAGCCAACCAAAACAACAAGCATCCAGATGGCCAGTCAAATTTGTTCATAGCAACTGAACAAAACTATCACTTTCAATAGGGCAAAAGACACCTGATTTAGAATTGCCATTTCCCCCCAAAACACCTGTGTATCAACGGATTCTTCAAAGACTTTGAACCCCATACAAGAAATTGTTCCAGAATTTGTCTGGGGACTGTGTCCAGACCTTACACCATTTGGATGATGTCCACAATTCATCCATCACCCATCCATCTAAACGCCCTGCCCTCCGAATTTCATTCCCTACCTGACACAGCCGGACGACGTCCAGCTTGTCGCCGAATAGCGACTCGAACTTCTTCCTCAAGCTGAAGGTGAAGGTCAGCCACCCCATGTTGCTGGCGTCGCGGCCCTGCCAGAAGTAGACGGTGCACTGGAAGTCCTCCTCCGTGATCTCCTCCTCGTCCTCGTTCGTCTCGCTCTCAGACTTGCCACCGCCCTCTTCCCCCTCCTCGTTGCCGCTCTCGGGGATGTCGCGGGGGACCCAGTACCGGCAGAGGAACACGTAGCAGTCGCCGCTGTAGAAGTGGCCTGTTGTGGAGATTGAAACATAATAACATTAATGGAAATACAGATGAAAATGACTGAAAAGATTATCAGAGTAAATTATCTTTTGCTTTGTGAAAGACACTTTGGTGCCTCATTTATAAGGAGTTGTTTTACCATGAATATGTAAAAGAAAGTAATGTCTCTTGCCACAAAATCACTAGCCACACTCCTTCATACCCACCCTCCCAACCACCCCCCCCCAAAAAAAAAAAAATAATAATAATAATAATAATAATAATAAGGGGGGCAAAGAAGAGCAACATAAAAAGAGGAAGAAGAAGAAGAAAAAGATGGCTACAGAGTACAGATAAGATGATAAAGAAGAAAATGATGACACCATTAGATTATTCAATATTTACCAATTTCACTCTCTGGTAGCCTGGCAAACTTGCGTCCCTCCAAGACAAATGCCTCCATCCCATCCAAGTCCTCATTCCAGTCTTCCATCAACTGGTCCTGTGATTGACAGGATAAGAAACAAATGGATGACAGAGTTTTCAGAAAATTACATCAATTCAAATATCCACATTCAATCTGTTATCTATCTATTTAACAAATTATTAATCCAAACATCTATTCACTGAATTGATCCATCTACCCATTATCCATTCACCTACCTATCCAGGAGTCCATAATCCTTTCAGTTATATATCTAGTAGGTGTCCAATTAGATTTCCAGCCATTAATCAATTCATTTATCACTCTTCATACTACCAATTTATTTACCCAATCATTAATCCACATATCTACATTGTATTCATTGATCCATGTACAGTACCGTTTATGTACCCATCCATGAGTACATATTCTGTCCGGTTATACAATCACCCATCTATCCATTCTTTAATCAATGTGTTTATTCATCTTTATGATAAAAATATTGTCAATTTGTATAGTGCACATAACCATTCCAGGAATGCTCAAGGCGCAGCATCCAATAGCCTACATGTACATATTCATGAAAGAACAGTATATCTAATACATCATGAAATATATAGTCATATTTCTCATAAAATAAACAGTACTTTAACCCCATTTTGAACACCTCACTGAAGGGGATTCTCATATGTTCAATGACATAATGTTTTAAAATTTGGAGCAACATTCATGTATGTTCTATCCCCCTCCCAAATGATTTTTAAGGCTGAACATAAAGTTCCTGCAGGGTTACAAAATTTCAGGATCTGATTATGGAGAGGAAGAGTGAAGAGTTTTATAAGAGATTTACAAAATCACTGCCCACAAGTTAACACCCCTCCAGCTTCCCCATCTCCCCATTCCCAAGTCCCACACTTACAGCCTCAGTGCTTGCCATGGCTGGCTGGCGGGGCATGAACAGGGCTGAAAGGTCCGTCTTCAGTTCTTCCTTGCTCTCTGCATCCTGTACGTACACAACAAAAGCCCAAAGATGGGAAGGACAAAGACATGATCATTTGAGCAAAAATATACTGAAATACAAACTGTATAAGAATTGTGAAACAAAGATGACATGGAGATCATTTGACTCTGCACAGTATACATACACAAACACCATTGCATCACACACGATCTGACAGACATACAAACACACACATAACTACACATGCACACACATTCATACATACACCGCTTTCTTAAGTGATTACCTTTGAACCCCCCCCCCTCCCCCCGAAATAATTTAACTACACCACTGATTATCATTTTTGTAATTATTTATTTTGTTGAGGGGGGTGATGTTCAGCTTTCACAAATTCCCACTTTTCACAGTGAGAGGGAAAACGCCACTGTGATATAATGGATGAACAGCTGATTCTAACCAATAGCGATAAATAATTTGTTAAAGTTACATATGTATTTTTTTCTATTCAAACTCTTAGTTATATCATAACAATGTATGTGAGTCTCAGAGATGCTAAGAGTATCAGCACATGTTTCAGACACATGACCGCAGCATCTAGAAAACATCATTGACTTCCATTTTATGATTATGATATCTAAAAAATAAAGGAGTGCATCACAAATCAATTTGCAAACACTTAAAAACACTTAATAGTACAAAAATGTTGATTTGGGAGAGGTACATGTAGACATAAACACACAATCACACACAACATGGTACTGAATCTCTTTACCTTCTGCACAACAGGTTTCTTCATTACAGAATCTGCACTACGGGTGTAGTCTACGGCCAGGACATCATCCCAACCACTGAACTTGGATTTGAAGACTTGAGTCTCATTCCTAGATCAAAAAGAATAGATGAAAGAAATATAACATGTCAGATGGAAAACCTGAAACCCAAATTCAATCCCAAATCCTCAAAATTGGACAAAGACATCATAAAACTAA
Organism: Eucidaris tribuloides; assembly: GCA_001188425.1. Taxonomy (NCBI): domain Eukaryota; kingdom Metazoa; phylum Echinodermata; class Echinoidea; order Cidaroida; family Cidaridae; genus Eucidaris; species Eucidaris tribuloides. The sequence goes on from JZLH01S0618533.1 coordinate 38,328, forward strand.
TAATGCTGAATGATGGTATGATCATTTTACTTCCATGTGGATATATTGTCATTCATTTTCAGCCACTGGCGACTGCACAGTAATCAATTTGGGAAAACATGTCAAAATTGCTTTTGTCCATGTTATGATTTTGCAGTGTGCAAGCCTGACTGATTTCTTGGTTGTGAAAGCTCTGGTCAAAGTCATTATGCAGCAGAAACTACTCAACATGGACAAAAACAATTTTGACACGTTCTATAAAACTAATTGTTGAGCAGCAAGTTACCTATGAATGAATGAATATGACTGAACAATTTACCATATGAAAGTTGAATAATTATGTTATCATTCTCTGACATCAGTTTTGTGAATCTTTTTATGAATTGTGAGAAATTTGGAATTTATTCCGCTTCTGTTTTTGCCTAGCACAGTTCAAAGTGAATCAAAGAAAAACATAAAGAATAGGTAGTCCAATCTAGTGCTATATTTACTTACTTATGAATTTCAAAATTGGTGATATTTGTTTAAATCTGATTTATTTTAAATCAAAACCCTTCTATAAATTCAAACAATCAGTCCATCATTAATGCCTTAAGTGGAAAAAGGGGAGCTTAATTTGATAGAATTTGAATTAATCTATCATTTCAAACAATTACACATCCAATTTTTCAATTTTTAAAACAAGTTATGGAGATGAATCAAATGTGAATGATTATGATTTTCCCATCACTTTTGACACAATTTATTTCTCATGTGTTTTTCTTTATCATTTAAATTAATAATTTTAAAGAAAATCATTGATTTGAATCAAAATTTTACACAAACTTCTTGTTCAGGTATAGGTGATCCATGCATTGTACCTATGATTAAATCTTATCTTGCTTTGTTTCACAAAAGTTATGGCAATTACGAGCAGGAAAAAAACAATGTTAGTGAGAAAGCATTTGATGCATATATACACACATATCATTCCTGTTTGGTGGAATAAAATGCATTTGAACACTCTTTTACATTCCCAATTCTCATTTTTTGATGCATGAGTTGTGGCCTGCCAACACACAAAATGGACACATCTGAAATGCCAAGCTGGCAAAAATGCGGTTAGTGGTACATTTCATCTCACTATATATGTTTCTTCACCTGCAGGAAAAAAATGCTGTTAATTATTAACAAAATGCTCGTGGTTACACATCAAAACATTCAAAAATGTATTTGTCACGCTGCTGGCAGAAGGGTAGTAGCATCTGCTCGAAGCAGAAGGGTGATAACAGTAAATTGCCTCTAACTTTAAATCCATTGACAAATTTCATGTGAAATCAAAACATTTTGATCTCTCTACATCCTTCAGACAGTCTTTTGAGTGCCAATATCAAATTATACAGTTGATCATTTTCAAGTTAGAGGCAACTTACTTTTGGTGACCCTCTGCTTACAGCATATGCTAACGTCTTTCTCCAGCGGCACAACGATATATGTCATTCAAATACCTCGAGGAGCTGAAGGAGTAAACGGGCGTATTTACTGCCTTTTTGTGTTGGGGGAATTAATGTTTTATTCATATTAAAGCTTAAAACTCTACATGTACAGATTGTAGAAAAGCAGTTTAAATTATCTCATTCACTTCCAAAAAGACAAGGAATTACATTTTCCTCCCTATTCACCCCAAGAAAGGATGTTTTCCTTTTCACACAGAGATTAAACAGAAGAGTTATACTGACCGAGTGATTATGATGGGAACTATACTCACATACACATTGTAAATAAACAACACATGAACAAAACTTTCAGTAACTCTAACATAGAGCAAATCACACCCTTTGCTTAAAAACTAGTGAAAATGTCTTGGAAATCAATATGTATATAATTACATATTTCTCAACTTATTTACTTCCGTATTTCCACTGATTTGTTTTAAAAAAAGAAAATTTAAAAATGTGCACGGCTTGCAGCCAGCAACACTACAAATTCCATGTGTAAATATGTAATACCTTAACTTATCAAATTAAGGATAAAAGCACACGAAGAGAGGATACCAAAAAATGTGATAAACTTACTTTCACACTCATTGCAAAAAAAAAATCTGCCATGATTTTGGATGGTAATGACAACATATCTATATAGTTTATTTTGGTTTATAAATTAGTTTTGGCATTTCGCAAAAAAAAAACAAAAACAAAAAACAAAAAACAGAAACGGCTTTATACATTTACTTTTTTTGTAATTGATTATGTCAGTTGTACAATCACATAAGAACAATGATAACTACAAATACAACATTATTTTAACTAAAAAACGTCCAAAATAGTATGGTTCATGCAATAACATATGTATTAGTACATTTGATGGCATGTTGATTATTGTTCTATTTAAAAATATTTTGTTATTTTTAAGTGAACTTTTTCCAGTACTGCTCTGTCAAGTGCACTGTGCTATAATTTTGTAATACTTCATGGGTAACAAGATTAGTTTCAGGTGATATTTGAGTTCAAAGTTAGAGTATGATTATCTTTCAGATATAGAATTCATATCTGAAAATATATCTCTTTCAAGTGAAACAGCTGATGTTAAAACATGATCTGCCCCCTCCCCCGGGGAAAACTGTCCCTTTCTCAGCTAGGAAGTAAACAGTAGGGGAGCATTCCTACTAACCCTACCCCCACACACTCTCACTATACTTTGTACAAGTGTTAAAATCATGTTTGTTTCTACTATGCCCATGCATGTATCCATAATATAGTAGTTATAAATGAGTTAATTTATGAGATGTACTCACAGCAAACAACAGTGGAGAAAACATTTCCCAAAATGGCCGTGCTCGAAGATTGCTATTCCAACAGAGTTAGTACAACAAGAAACAAATTGATTCATGTCCGGTACAACACAAGAGTCTAACAACTGTTAATAACATTTTGTACTTTTACAACCAATTATTATCAACAAATTATTACAAAACACAAAACTTTTGAACAGACTTCGTAAGAATTAATAATGTCTTATCTTCAATTATTAGAGAACATTAAATAAATAGAGTGCATATATTTCAGGCTAATGTAAAGCATAATCTAAATCTTTGAAAAACACAGGAAAGATCCACTATCCCAAGAAATATTTGGAATATATTCATTTGAAAATTTACATGAGACTATTTATTAAAAATTGTAATTGATTACGTTTTTATTAAATGGAAATGTCACAAAATCTAAGTTGCACTTAAAATTGTTTGTGCTTCAAATTGTTTGAAATCTTTGTCTGGTGTTTTTCTTCTAAGTGTACATTTTTCGAGACTACTTTTCCTCAAAACAGACACCATAACAAACAAATTCTTTAGGTGGGTGGAATATAACTTTTCCCCTGACTGAACTGAAAGCATTACTCCACAACAATACCTATATCTACTGCCAACACAAGACAACATAACAACAAATGACACAAATGTGACGTCAGAAATCGACCAGGAATGTCAAAACAGAATGCAAGACGGATGAAGCAGGCACTGGCAGGCAGCCAAACACATGATGTGGATGCAACTTCTCGTTTCTCTCTCTCTCTTGCTCTCTACGAGCTTGGCCTTACCCCTGGGCCTGGCAACGCTGTTGGCCAACTTTATTGATCATCTTCTTGATAACAACTTCAGCTGTACGGGTGTAGTCAACAGCGAGGATTTCGTCCCACGACTCAAAGTGCTGCTTGAAAAGCTGAGGCTCGTAGCTACACATGGCGACGGATGAACAATATATTAAGGGGCAGGGCAGTTCAAAGTTCACATTCACAAAATAGAATGTGACATGAAAGGAAACGTCAGGTACGTGAAGTATGGAATGTAAAAATGAGTTGACTCTTTATCTCTAAATGCTGTTCATAGCTACACATGGCAATGGATGGATATCCTTATGGGGGGGGGGGTGGGGAGAAGTAATCAACGTTCATAGTTTATATTCATGGAATAGAACATGACATGAAAAGAAACGTTTGGTACATGGAGTATGGAAGGGTTACATAAATCAAAATACTATTTTGTAATGTGATGTTTTCATGAGTTACTACTGATTTGATGTTAGAGGGAGATGGTATTGTAAACTTGCTTTAAAAAAAGAAATACAGCACCTGTCAACCAACAATACAAAGTTTCAAGGATGTTGTATGTTATGCCCATAAAAACTAGCACCCACCACACTCGGGAAAACCACTGATGACCTAAATGAATTACTCCACACCCTGCATAATGAAACATCAATAGATGACTTGAGAAACAAACTGAAAGAAAAATTAAGGTTTGTTATCACATGACATCAATAAATCAAACAACAAAGTATGATCACAATGGAACAAAAGAATTAAGGAATGAAACTGACCCTGCTACATCTGCACATGGACAATAGAGAACAAAAGTCTGTATTCTTTAAACACTTATGAGGGGAGAGTGTTAAATCTTGATCTATCCAATGACTTTATTGATGGCCACAAATGTATGGCGACATGATACATTGAATTAGAGATAAATAAGTCATAATGTAATAGATGTGAGCGGCCCGCGGAGCCAAAAATTTTGAGTTTAATCCCCCCGGCTGGATTATGGCTGAAATTATACCTTATTTTAAAGGAAATTTCTGAATTTTTGAAATTAGCTATTATTTGCCATATCGTGCTAGCTACACCATGGAAACCAAGCTTTGAATAGACCAAGCCCCTTTTATGTACCAAAATCACAAAATTTAACACTATGAAATTTTACATGTAATTATTATCGTTTTGGTTTATTGATGTACTTTTTCTTTGGGGTATGACCAGGTAATGTAAAGACGGAAATGTCCTGAGCAACCTAAGCATGAAAATGAAGAAAATATTTTGCTAATCTTGTTGCCTAGCAACATCATTTTCCCTAGCAACCATTTTATCTCATGTACAAATGGGTGATTTTTCCATTTTTAATGCGATTTTCTTTTTGTAACTATATAAAAATAATACTAAATACCTTTCATTAATACAATATCATTGATTTGATACTTAAGTGATGTCAGAGTTGGCAGATAACCATAGCAACTGTAATATGTCAGGAAGAAAATTGTTATACCACACTAAACCTAACCATACACACCTTAAAAAATGTAGTTTTTATGGCATAATTACTTAGGACGGAGCTCTATTAGTCAATTAATTATTTGTGGGTTGAGAAAAAGCACATTATCATACTGAAAATGACGAGATATGCATTAATATTTAAACCTTACATAATCCATCACAATCTGAAGTATTATTAAGTCTCCATGCAGACAATTTGGTTGCCTAGCAACAAAATTTTACTTAGCAACCACACCTTTTATGGTATTTTGCGTTATACCCCGAGAGATAACTGGCTTTAATTAGATTTTTCATTTTTTTCCTGGATAAGGTCTGAAAGTCTTTTCTTATGTAAAATTTTGTGCTGAATCCGATGAAAGCACTCTAATTGGCCCCATTCATGACTGTTATAGAGTTTTGGGCCATTTTGGGGCAAAAACTGCAATTTTATTATTTTTGGTAAAAAGCAGATTTGGGGGTCAAAATTGTATAAAAGTAAGGTCAAACAGACCTAGTATATGTAAAACAGGATGCTGATTACAATGAAAATAATCTTATGAACCTCACTTTGACACATA